>PPHD01009525.1:0-20590 GCA_002909625.1 Bambusicola thoracicus
CTTCCTGTTTAAAGCAATGGATCTTTGCGAGCACCCTTTCCTATCTCACTGCCGCAAACTCAGATCCAAGCTCTGGACAGACCTTATCAAACACATTTGGAAGACCTCGTATATAGTCAAGGAAGGAGACAGAATTTTGACTCAGTAATGAATTTGGTACACGACTACATGTCATAAGCAACGCCTTACCCATAACTGTTCTGATGCACAGATTTGCCCTACCCATTCCTTATTATTTCTAAACAATGGTGAGAATTTATGCATAGCACTTCTTTCCAACAAACATCATCACAGTTTTGTTTTGTTTGTATTTTTTTCTTGGAAAAACTTCCCCAAACTATATACCACAGTTGTAACCATATGCACACCCACAGATCTGCTCTCTAAACTGAGCTTTCATTCATCTTTTTTCTGTTATCTGTCCTGGCTTTATAGCCTGTAAATATTCCACTCTCAAACAACCACTCTATGGAGACAGGAACACCGGGGTTGCTATCAACATGAATTGCCTGTTTGGCAACCAAGAATATTAAGTTTGTATAAAATATGACTAGGAGGTGCATAGATGAAAAGAGACATTCACAAGATCTACTAAAGGTGCAGAAGACATTTAGTCTATTGAACCTCTTGGCAAGGGTTAGGGGATCAAAGTCCCTCCCACTATAATAGAATCACAGAATCACAAAATTGTAGTGGCTGAAAGGGATCTCTAGAGATCATCAAGTCCAAACCCTATGCAAAGCAGGCTCTCTGCAGCAGGCTGCACAGGTAGGCGTCCAGGCAAGTCTTGAGGATCTCCAAAGAAGGAAAAGCCACAACCCCCCTGAGCAGCCTATTCCAGTGCTCCATCACCCTTACTGTGAGGAAAAGAAGAGCAAGTTCAAGATCACCCAATGAGATTGAATGTGTGCAAGTTTATAGTGATAGATGACACGCATCCCAGGGTCCTGAAGAAAATTGCTGATGTAGTTGCCAAGTCACCCTCCATCATAGCTGAGAAGTCATGGCTGTTAGGCAAAATCCCAGTAACTGGAAAAAGGGAAACTTCATTCTGATTTTTAAGAAAAGCAGAGGGGAAGGTCTGGGGAACTACAGGCTGGTGAGCCTCACATCTATATCTGGGAAGATCACAGAACAGATCTTCCTTGAAGCTATGTTAAGGCACACACAAGGTGAGGAGGTGATCCATTATAGCCAGCACAGCTTCACCAAGGGCAGATCTGGTGGCATTCCCTGATGGCTTCAGCAGAAAAAGGAAGAGCAACTGATGTCATCTACCTGGATTTCTGCAAGGTCTTTGACATAGTCCCACACCATATCTTTATCCCTAACCTGGAAATATGTAGATATGAAGGGTGGAATATTCAGTTGATAGGAATTGGTTGGATAGCAGCAACCAGAGGAGTCTATCTTGAGACTGGTGCTCTGTAACATCTCTAGCAATGACATCGGGAGACTGAGAGCACCTTCAGCAAGTTTGCTGATGATGCTAAACTGAGCAGTGCAGTGGATATAAAAGAGGAAGGGATGTCACCCAAAGGGACCTGAAGAATAGATATCAGGAGAAAATTCTTTACTCAAAGGGTGGTGAGGCTCTGACACAAGCTACCTAGAGAGACTATAGATGGCCTGTCCCTTGGGGTATTCAAGGCCAAGTTGGATGGGACCCTGAGCAGCCTGATCTGATTGGTGGCAGCTCTGCCCACGCAGGGTAGTTGGAATTGGGTGGTCTTTAAGGCCACTTTCAACCTAACTCAAGGAACCTGCTGGTCCCTTGACTCAGTAATAGCAAAGAGAAGAGGTGCAGGTTATATTAAGTTAGTGTGGTTGATTCCCAGGGTAGACAAGAGGGATGAAAAAAAAATTCTTGTAATGGCTCTTGGAAGAGAAACCACTACAGTATTGGTGTCTAACCTTTGGGCTTTCCTGGGCTGCAATCATAGAATCATAAAATGGCCTGGGTTGAAAAGGACCAGAATGACAATCTAGTTTCAACCCACCTGCTACATGCAGGGTCGCCAACCACTAGGCCAGGCTGCCCGGAGCCACATCCAACCTGGCCTTGAATGGATCCAGGGATGGGGTATCCACAACCTCCTTGGGCAACCTGTTCTAGTACATCACCACCCTCTTTGTGAAAAACTTTATACTAATATCTAACCTAAACCTCCCCTGTCTTAGTTTAAGACCATTCCCCCTTGTCAACAGCCGTTCCCCTTCCTGTTTACATGCTCCCTTCAAGTACCAGAAGGCCACAATGAGGTCTCCCTTGAGCCTTCTGTTCTCCAAGCTAAACAAGCCCAGTTCCCTCAACCTTTCCTCATAGGAGAGGTGCCCCAGCCTTCTGATCATCAAATGATCAATGAGTGAAAAGGAATCGTCAGCCCACGTCTATACAGCTTGCTCGAAAAGTAATGTCTCCTATTTATTTCCATAGAAACTACAACCAATATAAAGAGCACAATAACACTATTTTATTGAGCAAAACCTCAGCTACAAAACATTCTCTTGTAACAGTCACAACCATTAGGTATGCATTTTCACTGGTGATGAACAAGAGCCTTCATGCTGCACTTGTAACAATCTGCACCAGTGGAAGTGATCCGCTGTCACCACTGCTGAAACACACCAGCCACCACTTCACTGTACTCACATTCACTGTTTGGTCTCCATAAACATTCAGTAAACATCAATGAATGTCAATGGGTATCATTTTTTTCCACATGGCAGAATTCACTGACACACCTTTGCTTCATACACACTTCCATGTCAGATAGCATTCTGTCAGACTGCCCCTATGCTGCCCTCTGTCACACAGCAACAACATGTAACAGAATATTGTTCGGAAGGTTCAACCTCTACTGCCATACCACCAATATCCACCTCCGGCATTGTGGGACAACATCACACACAGAATCAACAAATTTAAAGGTCAGCAGGCTACTGAGACTCAAAATAGTAGCTAAACAAGCATACTACTTAATGGAAGAGTTCCATTAACATTGTAGCTCAGTTGCTGAGAGCTAACTAGCAATATAGTGTAGCATTGTCATGTCTCTAGTGGGTACAAGAACATGTTTACAAATAAAAGCATATCTTTCAGATCTCATACACAGTAGGAATAAATCAGTCAAGTCAGACAATCTCCAGACTCCCTCCTTTTTAAAACATTTGAGCTCTGCTTATTAAAAACATTTTGTTCCAGATTTTATCACTACTAAAGCTACTCCGTGTCTTTCCACAGGAGTGCAGAGCCCCTATCTAAATACTTTTAAAAAAATCCATAGCTCTGCTTCTTGCTTGTTTCACACTTCCTCTGCACATAAGTGAGCAAGAGTCTTTCTACCCAAACAGTACATATAACACTATAGAGAAAGATGTAGAAAGAGCTATGCCTTAGATGTGTTTCCTTGATCACTGCAGCCCTTAGCAGCATGTCAAGTACTTCAGACCATATGCCTAAGCAAGCCATATCTACCAATATTTTTAATTTAGAGAATAACAGCAGGTCCTCCAGCCAGCAGGCTCTGCTCAGTCAAGTAAATCCACTTCTCTTGCATTCTCTGTTAATTTTCCCACAACAAGTCTTTGTGCTCCCCCAGGATACTCAACAGTAGTTAACCTAGAGCAAGCAGCGTCCAAGGGGTGAAGAGCTGCTAACAATATATTTCAGCAGGAATATGCACATAAGGGCAATTCTCAGATGAATTATCACTTCAGTCAGCAAAGCTTAAATTTACATTTCAAATTAATGCTGTTGTGTTTCCTCTGTGTTGCAGCAGAAGTAAACATCTCCTGGCACTGAGCAGAGGTGTAGATGAGCCGAGTCCAGTCCCTGTTCTAATTAGCCCGGAAAAGCCTGGGAGGAAAAGCTGTGTCCTGAAGCAGAGGAGCAGAGACTTGAGCCAGTCTCTCCCATGTCCTAGTACCTTAGCAACCCAGCTTGTCTCTCCAGAACAGTACCTTTTGCCAAAAAAGAAAAACTCCAAAGTTTCAGTCAAAATTGTCATGTGCTACCAGAGACCAGTACAAAAGCAGGGGTAGGGGACCACCAGGTCAATGCAATTATGTATTCAGATTGTGTAGTGTAGCTTATAATTGACTTTCTTAAAACAATAGCTATTTTCTTGCTCCACAGATGATGCTTGCTCAGCCCCAAGCACCTCTTCTGTGAGTTAGATGTTGAGAGCTGTTTATGCTGGTTACATCCTCTGTGTACAACTTTTATGACTTTTTTAGCTTTTTATTGTTACATATTTGGCTATCATAGCACTTGAGTGAGGCTGGCTTGCCTTAGTGTAAATCAAGTGGGACAGTAGTGAGTGATGAAGGATTTTATAACTCTGAGGAGCTGGCTGAACTCTTTCCCTGTTGTTCTAAGATATTTCTATTCCCTCTTCTAAAGGTGTAGAATACTCCTCAGCAAAGGAAAGCTGGATTTTTGTTTTCCCTCACCCCCATGCATGGAGTTTCCTGGGATTATTTTCAGCTTTGACTCCTTCCTTATAAAACATTCACTCAAATGTGACAACTAAGAGTAGACAGACTAATTCTCTAGATACAATATCCTCTTCCTGTTAAATCAATGGCATATGTAGATTTTCAAGCTGATTCATTTTTGAAATTCATTTGGATGACCCACTGTGATTTATAGGACTTCTCAGGTGGTCTCCCATCTAGACATCAGCCACACTGATTTTACTTTTTTTTTTTTGCCTTCTAAAGAGAAGATGCATTCTGCCTAGGAAAGGCAAAGATCAGTTCCCTAAAGGCCTCCAGTTTTATTGTGTTTGAGACGCTATTTTTCATCATTTCACTTGCCTTGTTCCTCCTCTGTCACACTCAGGCCTCATTATATTCAGTGCAGACTCCAGTAGGACTCCCAACTGCACATGGAGGTAACAGAGTGAGCACAGAGCTAGCAGGACTCCACTATAACTTTAAACCTCTCCAGGGCAGCACTCAGGAGTCACAGAGTCCAGAGCATGGCTCTCTAACTGAAAATAGCATCTATACTTTGAGACTGCAAAGAAAAAAAAAACAAATGCGGCTTCCATCCAAGTTTGCAAAGACCAACTCTTTTAATTACTGCTACGTACTCAGTTAATAAAATCACGTTTCTTCTGCTGCTACTTCTGCTCAGCACCAACGTTGCTAGCTCTTTCACAGCTATCCACTGCACCGAAGAATCAAATATTAGGGAGATATTCAAGACTCATCTGGACACCTACCTGTGCAACCTATTGTAGGGCACCTGCTTTAGCAAGGACTCAATCTCTTCAGGTCCCTTCCAACCCCTGTAATCCTGTAATTTATGCACTGCTCAGGAAAATCCTTTTTCAGAATCTGCAATGAAGTATTTATTCCCTGGCATCAAGTCTGGAAGGTCTCAATTTATATCTCTATATATTTCTTTTTAAACCAGCTAGACACAATTTCACTTGTAGTTTAATATTTCATTCAGCAATATCTCGGTGGCAAATAGTTTATGCAAGGTAGCAGAGAAAAATGAGCTGTCCATTGCTTTTAATTTGTACATAACAACATCAGTTCTACAGCTAGCTCAACCTGCATAACATTTTCCATCACAAGACACCCTTCTTCCAGTAGCTTAACTTTGTTCAGCGTTAACTGTTTGAGTAGAAGTTTCCACCTACTGCATTTGTCCTGTGCTATCTGATGAGAAGAAAACATTTAGGCTTCATGAAAATTGTGGTAGAGCTGTTACACAGAGAAGCTCCAGGTTTTGAAGGAGGACTTTTACTTTCCATAGGAATACCCACTACTGAGCAGCTCCACAGTCCAACACTTTCCTGATGGTTTCCTGAAGGCCTTTACACTGCCCACTCAGGAGTCTTGTAGCTCCTATCCAACAGCAACTGCACAAGCTTAAGTCATCACTCTTCTAAAGTTTTTATTTTTTCCTCGTCAGGAGTCAAAAATCTGTTCCAAATGAAAATAAAGCAGTATGGGGCAGAATGGCAAGAGAATAAAAACATAAGCTTTATTTCTTGGACTGTTAATCAGGAATTTTAAATTATGAGTTTGTCAAATCAGTACTCTGGAATAAGATCTGCAAATACACTGTTCGCCAAACAGTTATTTGCTCCTGCTCTTCTTGACCAGCTTTCAAGACCATTTTAGCTGCAGCTACAGGGCTGCCAACCTATAGCATTGCATATTTCAAAATACATTTACAACTGCTTGAGGTACAATGACAATCTGTGGGCTGAAGCTTCTCAAACCAATTTACAAAGTACATATCTCAGAAGCATGTTAAACTACTTACGGCAAGGACAGACAGACGTTCACAGATAAGAGCCCAACATACTTAAAAGAACTGCCAGTGCCTCAAATTGTGTTAATATACATTAGTGCAATTCAACTCACAGGAGGTCCTGAAGTTCATTTATGACCTTTCTTGGGTGTGAATGACAGTCAATGAATGTTCCAGCTAGCCTGGCTTTAGCTAGGCCCCAGTCAAACTAGCTGCCCAAGTCAGCCCAGCTATCTGGCTCACAAAGAAGCAGCAGGCAAGGATGGGCTCAAGATGCAACTGTCATTAACAGGAAGACACACTTACTGCATTTTAATACCTCCAAATTACTTCTCCGTTTAAAAATAGTTTCTTTAGCTTCCAGACCTGCGCGTTCTTTAGGCTCATAGTCATTAAGATACTACAAACATCATCCTCCTATGTTTCACCTGAAGAACACAAAGCTGTGGCCACTGTGTCCAGCCATTTAGAGTAAACGCTATCGCTAGAGATTCCCTCATTTCATGAGATTGTTTCAGGTCAGTTGAAACCTCAATCTAAACTAGATGCACTGGTGGGGTTTGCAGTCACAAAGTGGAACTGACTCATACTAGCCCACTTTAAGGTTCCACTGCCCTACTATCACACAAAAAAGTGTCACTGCTGACTTGATGAAGAGCAAATGGTAAGCTACATGTCTAGCTGGAAAAACAGTAACAGAAATAGTCTGGCTTATAACTAACACTACTGCAGAGATCTTTCCTTTTTCTTCTGCTGACTGTTTAATGTTTAAACCATGCAACTCTAATTCCATGTTATGTTTCTTTTTACAATATATTTTTGATTTGGAGAATAAGCAACCAGCCAGTTCCTTGTTTGGCAACAGTACAAAGGCACTTTGAACTAACAACATATTCTGTAATCTAGCCTCAGGTATGAAGTTAGCTACTGGTTGGACATAAAGCATGTGGCTGAGCAGTCCAGATTTGGCTGCACAGTCCAGATCTGCACTGCTTTTAAAACAAACAGAAAAGTGCCTCTTTCTGCCTTCACATACACCTGTGCAGCTCCCCTGAGCGCAGCATGCGTGTAAATCAGAGGGCAGTTTTGAATCCACATGGCCTGAACAAGAACTGTGCCTCCATTCATTCCTCTCCCTGAAGTCTGGAAGTCCATGGTGAACTGACATGCTGAACTAATTTTCTGGAATTTGCTCCTGTAGCCAAGCCCACAAAGCGAGCCTCGGCTGTGGCTAGAGGACACTGCTGCTAAGTTGATGAGTCGAAACAGGCTAAATATTAGGCATTCCAATTACAAATGCTTCCCAAACAAAAGAGCAATTTTAGAAAAGGACTTTTAAAATTATTATTTCACATGACAACTCATACAAGAACACCTATATGCTCTTATTCAGAACTTCCTCCACATATAATGCTGGAAATCTGTGACAAAACACACTCCTACTACTTTAAAAAAGCATTTAAAATACCTGGACTTATTTGTGGATATCTCCTTCTGTATGTCAATCATTCTGGGCTGACCCTTCATAGGTTTAAGCACTTTGTAGATTCAGGAAAGCTATCAGTATTCCAGATGCAAAAATCACACTGATTTAAAAAAATACAGTGAAGGAAAGAGTTGGCACTAGCAAACAGCAATGAAAGTTTCCTTCTTCATGGGTCTCCTCCTTGAACTTAGGTTTGACAGATGAGAAAGGAGCCCAGCTCAAAGTTACTGAGTTTGATTGCTCTGTACAAGACAGCAGATCTCCTGTGCTGGTAGAGCAGAAGCTGACTACATTTACTTGCCAATTGTTTCCTGGAAATACTCTTTCCTAATAGCTCAGCAGTAGAGTCAGACTTTGTTTGTTTAGTTGTTAGTGCTTTCTCATGTAGAAAATAACTGATATTTCATTATCTGTTTGTTGTGCTTTTTTGCATGAGCACTGAGTTCACATTACTGAAGTACAGCAAGGATTTGATGCCTGCATAACTCAGTCAGCAAAATTGTTTTACACGTGGTTTTACTCGAATAAGGACCAATGATCCTGGACAGTTTATATTTACTTTGTTCGCATGGAAACCGTCTTCAGGCAAGAATTCTAGAGCTTTTAGTAAGCCTTAAACTGAGTAATCTCTGTGTATTTCAGTTTCTTCTATTACACTCGTCCCAGCACTTTGCTTCAGTAAAGATGAAAGTAAAAAATCCAAAAATACTTCCTAAACTCTTAGAAGAGAAAGTTCATTCCTCAGATTCATTTAAGATCCTGGAGGAACTGGAGAACATCAAAGCCATTAAGCTTTTTAGAAATTGTAACTCAACTTCTGAAATATGAAACATGTGTGCCAGACAGTTTTGCCAAATGTTTACATTTTGGTGCATAGCTGAACTGCTTATCAGAAGTTCAAATGTTCTTTGTTCCTAATTTCCCACAATTATTCACACTGCATGCTCTGTTCAAGTACAGTAACACCCTGTGGCCATGAGAGCCAACAATGCTTCTGCCTCACAGAGACCAAGGAAACCCAAGTATTCCGCACCCAGAGCATGCCGTAACTACAGAGTATATAAATCAGAGTGGCTTCCCCCTGCTATTATCTTTATTGTAAACAAGAATACATGCAAAGCAGTATGAATTCCTGTATTCAGAGAAACTTTATAAACTCTTTCCATAAATTATGAAGTGCCTAAGCTTGATACTTTAGTATTGGAAAGCAGAATGCTTTGTGCATTCTGATCCACTCTATGGCCTTTAACTCATTTCTAGTTGCCACAGCTCTTGCAGAATTTATCTACCCCGTGAAATCCCAGGCATGTGCCCTTCTCTCCACCCTCCCACAGGATGAGAGCTGTCCTAGATATTTTTGTTTAAGAGAAAGATGAGCTTCCCTAGGATGATTCAGCCTAGTTTGAACTAAAAACTTTCAATGGAAGTACTATCTACTGACTAAAGAGGATCAGAAAGGTCAGTCTAGACACTTCTTTGGGAACTCAAGTTAAGCATGATGAATATCAGCCAAAGTAGTGACAGCTGTGGTACCCAGAGAAGTGAAACATCAACCAAAAAAATTTCACCATTTGTTTCAGCATTCTAAAAGACTATTTCAGTCAGACACTGATGCTTTTGAGGACAGACATGTTTTCAGTTGTTTCACGACATTAGCACAAAGTGGGATTTGGCAAGCTTAAAGTGAAGAAGAGGAAACAAGGAAAGTAACAAAAATAGCAGCTTCTGGAAGAAAAAGACTGGGGAATAAGGTATTTTATAGTGCTGATCAAGATGCCCTTGCTGTGGGTGATCATTATAGCTGAGAAATATTTAGAAGGGGAAATTATTGCAATGGCTTAGTCTTGCAGGGGGTAGATTAGCAGAACTAGAACGAACAGTAGAGATCAAGTCAGCACATATCAGCAGGAAATACAAGACATTAATCTTTCCCTTTCCCAGACACAACATGGAAATAGTCTACGAAAGTATTTCAACAAATTACTTGCATTGTAAATCAGCAAAGCCACAGTGACTTCTGGGCAACTCCCTGCATTTATCCCAACAGACTGTCAGGGCAACAGATGGGATCATCTGCCTTTCAGGACTCCTGACATTTGCTTGAGAGAGTACAGATACTATCATGTATTCAGGAAAAGGCTTTCTAGGATTGAGAGGGGCAGGGTATCAGAGGAAAGGAAGCTGCTGACAAGTGACAGAACTATATGCTTTCTAAAAGTCAGGCTGAAGCTTTTCCCACTGCCTCCTCACAAAGCTAACTGGAAGTGGCTCACCGCTACTCTGATCACATGCAAGGAAAGTCTGAAGATGGGAAGAGACCATGGAAAACAGATGCAGTCATCAGAGCAGCTCTATATGAAAGCACAGCTTTTCTTCCCCACCTCATTTATTCTTTCATTCACGTATTGCCTTGAGCAGAGAATCAGTACCTCAGGTATTCTGTTTTTTTTTTTTTTTTATTATTTCAGATGAAACTCAGAAGAAACTTAAATATCCTCTTTACAGAAGAGGTTTTGCTCTCAAAAGCAGCCGTAATTTTCTGTATGTTGCTCCCACGGCAGAATCTAATTAAAGATTAAAAATCCTTCTGTTCATCAATATTTGAAATTGCCTTCACGTCCCTCTTTCAATTCCAGATGCACTGCAACATAGTTTATGAAGTCACAGGTCTGATCACATTTTAGCTACTGTCCTGCTCAACTAAAAAAAAAAAGAGATCTAAACACTTAATAGGGAGAACAAGAAGTTATTCCAGACAATATTTAGCTGGAGGGAAGAGGACATACTAGAACTTCAACACATCCAGAAGGTATTACGAACAAAAGATTCTCTAAGAATACAAAATCACTTTTAAATCAGGATAGCAGAGCAATGATCTTTCAGAACTTGCCCAAGCAGAGAGAAAACATCAATGGACTTGTTTGATGGTCAGTAAGCCTGTAGCCTTGAGGGAAACTGGGAGAAGTAGTACTATCCACCCACTTACACAAAGCTTAGAGAGGTTAGGCCCTAGAGGAAGCCTTTAGAAATACAAATAAGTCACTAATTACAGTAATTAACAGTTATGGGGTAAATGGGAGTACTAAAGAACATTGCTGAGATAACTTTCTTTTAGTTAGAATTGGCAGCTTTTTAGCACTTTCCACCACGCTGTCTTTAATTAGCTCCCCACAAATCTTGCGTGGTCTTTTAAGCTATATTTAGACATAGCTAGAGACATCAGGAATTCTAATACATTTTTATTGTCACAACACGACTTTGATGCATTGTCTCTCACTCAAAAGAGCAAATAAAGGTCCCCTCTCCGCACATTCCAGACACAGAACAGATTGTCCCGGCATTTCCAGAGATGACAACTATGACAAATATAGTAGTAGAAGCAAACCTGACAGATGTATATAGACAAATGAGAACTGCATGCATTGATCTGAGTGTATGAAGCAGGGGTAGGAGAGGAAATAGTAAAGTTGCAGTTTGGATGGAAATATAAGATCTGTCATAACAAATTAAGCCAGTAATTGGACAGTTAGATACTACAGTTAGATACTCTTTATAGTAAAAGTTTGTACTTATTATGTGAGGTGAAGAAGCAATTAGAACAAACCCACCATTTATTCACTGCTAAAAAAAGACAGTAGTGGAAAACCATTATTTTTGTACTTTTACAAAAGCTACAAAAAAAACCTGATGCTGTGGATGATATCACAATTTAAGAGATTGCCAAAAGAGCAAAAATAGTCACAAAATAGTAGATTTTTTTTTAATGATAGTGCTGTAATTTTTATTTTACATTGAAATAACATTTCCAGAAGAGATTCCCAAAAACAAGCGGGTTTTGGAACAGTTTCAAAATCCCTCTCCAGAAAGGTTTCCTATTCACTCAAGAAGTTCAAGATCCTGTAACTATTTTGGAAATGGGAAAAGCTTGAAGATGACTCCTAAAGTCTTTAAAAGAACAGAGAACAAGCTACCACTTCCTTAACTTGTGTATCATGGCAATGAGACCACTCATGTCTTCCATTAAAGACCATGACACTTAGAGGAGCTCTTCTTAGATGTTACAAGAGCATTGGTAAGGCACAAAGCATCCATCCAATGAAGACTAAGAGTAACCCTAACCATGACAGAATTCTCAGATTAAAAGAAAAAACACTTCTACCAGTACAACAGAAGGAAAAAGAAGCTCAATGAATGGGATCACAAGCGTCTAATATAAATGGCTTAAATTATTTACTGGCATTGCAATAAAGCAGATTCACACAGAGGCATATGAGGAAAAAGGAAACCCACAGCTTTCCAGACATGCTTTCCAGACAGTATGTCAAGTTCCCATAATATTGTTCTACACTTATGTAGTTCTTCTAAGCTCCCTCAAGGATGTAACTACCCAAAATATTGAAGTAACTAAGTGCCAGCTTCAAGATCTTCACTAAGAAGACTGAAGTAGCCGTTGTATACATTGAGTCTATGTGTGTTGTTTGTCAGAAATCTGCTCATCACTGAAAAGACTGTAAATGCCACAAATGCATACCTTCTGAAGTAAAATCACTAAAGGCAAGTACATGGTAATACCCTGGGCTCAAGTGGTAGGGCAACACTGAACACTGCTGAACAGAGCAAGAACTTTCCAAGCACTAGGCAACTTATCCCAACCATTAAATCACTCTTCAGCAATTTTGTTTTCATCAGAAATACACTGTCAATCTCACTGAAGCCAACATTTTGTGAAGATGAGACATCCATATCCTTTGATGAGCATTTGTCAGTGCTCCTTATGAAATTCAAAGGAAGCTAATATGCTGTTTTACACACACTCAGCTGCAGAGCACAATTTTTTGCACTAATATAAGTGAAAAGCAAAACAGAAAAACTTGAAGACAAAAAGCACAGCAAGTCTGAAGACGAACTACAGAACTCCAGAAGCATGGAGAAAGTTGTAATTAGCATGCAACATTAGATATGCTTGCTAGATACATTGTTTGGTTTTGTTTTTCTTTCTGCAGTTTAGAAAGAAAAGCAACCTTCTCATCTGTGCAGTCTCCCAGTTAAGCATTTTTTCCCAGACTTCATAAAGGCTCTCTGACATAACACAGAATGCTGGGGACCTAAGGGAAAGAACAAAGAGCCGAGTTTCTGCACTTCAATGATTTTCCTTAAAAAATAATGACCATGGGGGTAGGAGGCTAGCTAGCTCAGGGGATTAGTAATAGGATATATTTCCATCTTAAGCATCAAACAACTGCGTACAGAGCACAAGACGTAAGCATAACTTTAGCTAGGTAGACCACAAGCCAGTGAGCTGGCATTTCCTCCCTTCCAGATATTATGCTGCTATGACAGAGAAAAATATTAGAAGCTCTTGAGAGGCATTTCTGTACTTCAAGAGCTCTCTTCACACTTTTGTTACTTTATTTTGATACTGATTTAGATGCCTTTACAGGAAAGCATGTACTGTAACTTACTGCACCAACATATGTGTATTCTGTGATTCTGTTCATGAACTTGAGGTTAGTAGTAGTTGTGGTGATGAACTGATGGTCGGACTAGATGATCTTAGAAGTCTTTTCTAATGTTTATGAATCTATGAGGCTCAGTTTTACAATGCATTCAGACTGCTTCTGCTGCACTGTACTTCTAATGTTCTTATTTGGTCTGACCTCAGCTTCATACCAAGATATTTAGCATGGCAGAAAGTTTCTCATATAGCAGTATGAAATTCCTATTCCATTGAAGTTAAAACTCAACAGTCAATACATCAGATTTAAAACTCTTAGTTTCACATAACTAATTGGAGTGAATCAGCAGCAGCAACATCTGGCTCCTAAGTCTAAGTTTTATAACCAATGTCACCAACTTTACAAAGAGTCTGTACTTTAATTCTAATGTGCTTGCCTCCTGTCTCACAACGCTGCTGTACAAGAGTTGGCTTATGAGATGTTATAGAAACAATCTACTCACTGATAACTAAGTGATGCGCAAACTCCTCATCACATCCAGACATAGAAACCTTTCTACTTTCAGAAGGCATTTGTCCCTGGTATAGCATCAAAAGAAGTACATGGCAGAAAAATCTTTCATTTTATCTGGAAAAGCCATTCCAGAGCTTGGGCTAAACGACAGTACAATATCCATTCTGTTTCTATCTCCAGGCATATCTCTGTTAGAGATTAACAAAGTTTATTCCTGGTGTGAACCAACAGAGTGCATTTTATACTGCTAAGCTGTATTTAACAGCCAAAAGCAATCTTCCCACTAGCATCCACTATCCAAAAGGACATAGGGTTAAGATTTGTGAAAGAATTCTTCCTCACACCTGGAAGTAAGAGTCCTCAGAACTCAAATTTCTTCTCTTACCTCTTACTGTAATGGAAGGATAAAAATAAGACAAGTTAATTCCCATAGTGAGATGTAACATCTGTATTACAAAATTGGTAACAAAACAATAGGGTAAGAAAAATCTACTCTACAGTAAACTTAAGGAAGAGCATCCTTTGCAGTTCCGTTATTTCAACTACTTTTCAATAGGGCAATCAGTCCTCCTATCCCCTGCTCTCGAAGGGCCACCTATCCTGAAGCTTCCCTGGCCAGTGCCCCACAACAGCACAGCAGAACCAGTGCAAGCTTTGTCCCTCACTGAGGAAAAAGGGTTCCTTTCACCATCAGTTATCTTCCAAAAAATATGTCTTTGAGTAATCATTCTTCTTCACAGACTGGATTACCAGAAAGCTCTCCAAGATCAGATTCCTCCTCTTCCCTCGCGTCTCTGAATTTCCACTGCATTATTGACTTAGCACATTCTTTCTAGCTTCAGGCTCTTAAGCAAGATGCAACATTTTCAAGACTGGCAAAAACTTTACAAGAAATATACCAGAAGACACACTCACCGTACATGCTTCATGAGAGTCAAAGCTTTCAGTTTGCCTTTAAATTATTAAACCCACACACGACATACTAACAAACAAATGAAAGACTTAACAGTTACAATATTTTTCCTAAATGATTTTCCTGTTCTCATTTTCAATCATATTCCAGACTGAATTTTAGCCCAACTAATTAGTAAATAGTTAAAAATACTGTTGTGGTTTAACCTGGCAGGTGGCATCACATAGTTGTTCACTCACTCCCATCCTTCCCAGTGGAATGAGGTAGAGAATTGGATAGAAAAAAAAACTAGAACTTGTGGGTTGAGATAAAACGATTCACAAAGATAGAAAAAAGGATAATAGTTATGACTACACATATACATATGAATGTATATAACAAGTGATGCAAAAACAACTGCTCACCACCTTCTGACCAACACTCTGCTAGTCCCCTAAGCAGCAGGGGAGAGAAGAACTCCCACCCCTTTCAAAACTCCTTCTGCATGATATCATATTGTATAGAATATCCTTTTGGACAGTTTCAATCAGCTGTCCAAATTTTGTCTCCTCCCAGCAACTTGGGCCCCTTGTCAGGAATAGCCTTGGCTCTGTACAACACTGCTTAGCAGCAGTTGTAAACATTGGTGAGCAATTGCACTGTGCATCACTTGTTTTGTAAATATGTATTTTATTAGTACAATTACTGTTATTTCTCTTCTCTTTCTGTCTTAGTAAATTATTTTTATCTCAACTTTCAAGTTCTATTTCCTCCCTTCATCCCCCTCATTCCCTCCCCCATCCCACTAGGAGGAGGAGTGAACAAATGGCTGTGTGGTACTCAGCTGCCTTCCGGGTTAAACCACAACAACCAGTTTGAAAACTTGATTTAGAAAGAATGGGCTTTCAGCAATACTTTTCCAGTAAAATCATGTTTTCCATTGAAAACTGCTAACTTTTCACACCAGAACAATCACAAGAAAAATAAAATAAGTATTTCATCTGAAAAATCCTCCCCTTCCAAAATATGAAAGTATTGAAACAATTGTCCTGGAAGTCTTGAGAGGCAATCTCACTCCTGAGGCCAAGTTTTTCAGCAGACTCAGGCTTCTTATGATGCCTGAGCCCAGCTAAGAAAAAAATAGTAGTAAGTTCTAGGAATTCAGGGGTAGAGGGTTACAATTAAGTTGTATTTAAAATTTTTGTGTGTCATTTTCATTATTTCCATCAACCATTATTAAGAATCTCTTTGCCTAAATTTAACAAACCAAAAGAATTTTCTCAAATATTATTTTCACTGCCATCAGCAATTAGCATTTTCCAACCAGATGAACTCCCCACCACACATGCCCTTCACAGGATCAATAAAAACCCAGAGAAACGGTGCTTCAAATGAGGAAAAACCTATGTATAGCAGAAATTTACCACAGTTTACTTCATTTCATTCAAGAAGACTGTCAAAAACTGCTGCAGAGCAGTGGGCATTCTTTAGAGAAAAAGAAATTGTTATAGGAAAACATTTTTGTCTGACTGGAATTTCAGTGATGTGCCCTCACTTGCAACATTGAGGCAAAACATCTGTCCTTTTCCATTAAAGGCACGAATGCCCTAAGAGCAATAAAATGATACTGCAATGGCAAGCACCATTCAAGTGCCTATAAATACATTCAACAAACATTCTTCTGGAATGTATACAGTGAAGGAATGGATAATATGTTCCTCTTCCTACCCACAGCATACTGCAATAAGTAGAGTGATTTAACACAGATCTGATTTTACATTTTATTCCTGCAAGCTGCTTGCAAGGTAAAGGGGATTTTCCTTGACTTAAACCCTCAGGATTTTTGGTGTTTGTCCAGAAACTATTTTCAGTGCTTCAACAGTACCCCGCACTGAGAGCTCTCAGTGCTCATTACTAACCAGGGACTTGTGTGCCTGTGGGGCCTCCACCTGTTCAAAGAGCTCTGGACTCTGTGCCTTTCACTGCAAATCACAGCTGGAAAAGAGTTTAGAACAAATGTTTTCCGGCCTTCTTCACTAGGAAGAAACTGGATTCACCGACAAAGCCCAAAATTTAAGCTCTAAAAAGAAATAATCTATGTAAACTCCCACTGTCACATTCTGAAAAGTTTCTCAAAGCTGTTTTGCTCCTGGGACAGAAAGATAATCTTTAGGTACTTATCACAGTCCACCAAGAACAGCATTTTGTCCATAGGAAAACTGTTCTGGGGTTGGATCTTTTTCTTTTTTTTTCTTGGTTAGGTTTGTTTTATTTTTTTCCATACAAAGCACTACTGTCCTGAAGGATTAAGCCCATTATGTTTAAACCTATATTGACTGGCATCACTACATCAGCAGCAAAACTATTCTCAGCTTGAACAGTGAACATTCCCCACAGCAACATCTTACAAAAAAATTAAACTAAAAGAAGGTGACAAAAGTCAGCCTGCAAGCATGGATTCAACATCAATTGAATCACTGCAGTTAATGAATACAGAAAGGCAACAGCTTTCATGATGTTTTCCAGGACAACTTCCAGGGTCTTGTTTTTGTTTCCTGACAATTGCCATTCGCATGACACTGCAAGAAAAGCCAAGGCAAAATCACGTCACTGCCAGTGGAAACAACTCCAAGTGAATTCAAATCTCAATGAAAGGGGAATATGCTCAGCTTTCAAAAAAAAAGAAACAGTACTTCACGGTGCACTTTTAGACTTCTGTTTTGTTTAACATCGCTACCTCAATGGGAGATGCTCAACCTCCTGATTTTCTTTGTCCTCCAGCTCTAGAATGTGACACAAACTGTGACAAATTACCAGACCAGCTAGCAAACACACTTAAAGGAGTATTAACAAATCAGGTATCAGTGGAGTTCCGAAGAAATCTGCTCACCACTATTACCTCATCTCTGTTATTCATGCTTTGAGGTATTAAAAAAAGCATAAATATTCTCTTATGTTCTTCTAGTATTTGTTTAGCTTCTGCACTTCCTTTGGCTTGGACAATTATAAGAGGCTGAGTTTTGTTTGGTTTCCAAGTCTGTTTTGCTTTAGGAGCATATTAATTTTTGTCAACGTTTCCAATGAAGAGGATTGGAGAACTGTTTCTACAGTGGGCAACATTCCATGAATGCCTGTAGAGAAAGATGCACGCAGAACTTGGATGCAGCTTATCAGATCTTTTAATATCCCATTTTCCTTTTGTTTAACCTATGATTGCACTGGGCTTCAAGTACATCAGTTAAAATGATAAATTAGTGTGAATATTAAAAATGGACTTCTAAAATCTTGTTTTTATATACTAAAATACTGGGGGGGGGGAACATCAGACCTATCTAAATTATAGAGTTAGTTTTCCTACCAACACAACAATCAACTGAATTAAGTCTCCCAAGACCAGATGTTAGCCTTGAGCTCCAGATTTAATTACTGTACGTAATACATAGAAGTATTGCTGTATAATTCAGCATACAATACAACTTATGGGCACAACATATCATTAGTAAAATACTCTGCAGCTTCTCACACTCCCTTGGCAGTTTATTGCAAAATAGTAAAGGGAGCTCTTCTGAGGAAGCAGCTTCAGATATCTTAAGAGCTTAAACAGATACACAAGTGGAAGAGACCACCTTGTTACTTTTCTCATGGTGTTGATAATCACACCAAATTAACAATTAGCATAAATCTGGAGCTTGTGAAATAGTTTCCCTACTGTCTGCATTTCAGGGCCAAAAACTACATATTTTCCTACCTCAGAATAGATTATGATTAAGAGCACTATCTAGGATTTCAGATAAAGAAAAGTCAGACACTCATAAATACCATTTATTCTTTGCCTTGTTAAGGAATTTTAAGGGATTTATTTTTGCAAAGTAATTCTTTGGTACCATCAACATCAACCAAAGATTGTTGTGAAACATTACCAATACTTTTTATGAGAGAGCTGTTAGAACCTGTTGCAATAATACTTAGTCTCAATTATAATTACAACTTCCTAACATCTAAAAAACTTATTTTTCTTAAGAGCTTGTTCACTTCCCAATTAATTTGTAGAAATATTAAGCCTAACCCATTTAGTATTGCAAATATAAATGTGCTCATTGTATCTGCTGTAGTTTCCACATAAAAAAATAGGATTACTTTCAGAGCAGCCTACATATATGTGACCCAAGGCAATTCAAAGTGTTGGTCACCCACGCCAAGAGGAAAGAAATACTGGAAGCTAGTACAAGAACATCGATTACGGTCACATCCTTTGGTTCTGTGGTTCATGAACAATTGGAGTATGTTTCACCTATAATTTTAGACCGTAAAAGGTTATCTGAGGTTCTGTCTGGTAAGACAATATAGTGATGTCTAGTTCTGCAAGCAGTAAATATATGTAAAAACAAAAACATCTCTTATTAAAGCCATGCTAGCATTTCACTTCCTCCCCTCCGTATTGATTAATAAAAAATATAGTGCAACAGAAAAGCTACTTATATATAGCACTAATTATTATAGATCAGAAACTAATAGTTAAGATGGTCAGCATTTTCTGAGCACAAGTTTATTCCACAAGGCCCTGAATATCCTGCGAAAAATACTACATATAGTTTTCATGAACTCTAATTGATAAAACGTTAAGATCCTAAATAGGTGGAGTGATTCCAATTATTTAAGTCTTGCAACGACTAGGGTTTTTTCCACCTCAAGAATACTGGAAAAAGAATGAAGTGTTGGTACATCAATTATCTACAAGCAAGAAACAATCTTTTCCTTAAGTGTCCAGTGCATTATGCCTTGAACACAGAAAAGACTTTGCATGGTATTCATCAGCATTTGAAAAAAATCTGGGTTATCTCTGATAAAATGATTGTAATTTCACAGCACCAATGAATTAAAACATATTCATCTCCAAGAACAGGCATTAAGAGTATTCCTAATTTTATACAATCATCTGGATATGAAGTCATGACACCAAGTAATTTTACAAGTACTTTGAGAATAACCAGGAGGCCCTATTAACTTTACCACAGTCTCATTACAATTTTTAAAGTGCTCAGCAGAATAAAATGATAGTCACCATGAGCTCTCCAGATTCATGGGATCTTGAACAGTGAGCATGGAAACTATTGCAGTCTGTACAAGATAGAAAGTTAAGGGAGTGTAATAAGGAAGGAAATGCCTTTTGGAACTTGGAAGTAGTTATTTACATCTTTCAGTTTCAATTTAATAATAATAGCACAGAGGAAAGACAGCATAATAGAGCTTCTAACTGCAAAACCAAATTCAGTAAGAAAAACTAAGTTTTGTTTGAGTTTTTCAAGTACGCACAAAACCATATATTCTATGTAGTCTGGCATTTGGACCGCAAGGAGGTTTAAATCGGCTCCAGAATAAACTTCAATTCATGCAAAACAGGACTGAAGTTTGCTCAAAAACATGTTGTAAAGCCCTTATCTGTGACAAGACACTGTAAGAACTTCCAATTAAGGGGACTGCACCAGCTCAGAACTAACTGATGTTACGCTCCTATGCAAACAGGAAGTTGGGCAACTTATGGCCCATCTAAGTACCCAGCTACAATAAAAACAAGGCACAGCTCCAGGAAGCAGATATTTGGAACTTCTGTAAAATTCTGCAAAGTTTCCAAAGAACTAAAATTTTTACAACAGAACCATAAACACAATAAGATTTACTTTAACTCACCTCCCACATCTGCAATAAACATGTTTAATGCTATGTGTTTACCACTACACTCATATAGAGGATTGCACAGATGGAAACACCTAACTGCATGGCCATCACTTCCCCCATAAAACAATAATTTGAATTCTCTAGATGCATAGAGAATATGTATTGCTGACTGCTGATCTCAGTTATGATGCTATTTCAGCCAAAAAAAATAGTCAGCTAGCTATATACCAATGTTAGTAAATCCTGATGAAGTTATGTCAAGTCTTTTGCACATTGCTTAACTTTCCATT
>PPHD01009526.1:0-20589 GCA_002909625.1 Bambusicola thoracicus
GGAAAAGCACATAGTGAATTTTACACCACCAACATCTCTCTCAGATTGCTGAAAAACTGTTCTAGGGAAAATAATTGCTGTAAGAGCAACCCATCAAGTCAGTTTGGAAGGATAATGCCCTCACTTTCTGTGAATGCTTTTCTGCTTGAATAGTTTTATCTCTTCATTCTACTGTCCTTATACTTTTTTTTTTCTCCTCAAATCTTTGTTATGGGTCATCTTTATGGAATCTTTTTCCTTTTTCTTTCCTGGAATACTTAAGCTGATGTCTACAAGCCTGCTACATGCCACCTTTCCTTTTGTATCTCTTGATTGGAAGAGTAAATAACGGAAGTAATGAAAAGTGTGGAGGCTCAGAGTAATTGGGGAAGTAAAATTAGTTCAATTGCTTCAAAAAACAAGAAAAACTAAGCACCAAGTCACGCAATCATGAAATCATAGAGTCATAGAACGGCCCAGGTTGAAAGGGACCTTGAAAGATCGTCTGACCTAACTTTTAAGTCCCTGTAATACTGTTACTTTGATGCATGCAGGTGGAGCACAATGCATTGGTGCTAATTAGTGGAAGCAAATCTTGTCTCACAAAGTTCATTTGGCTTGAAGCTAGAGCTCAGGAGTTGGCTCTCATCCTCCTGCACAGCTTTCACAAGTCTGAAATTGGCACAGCCTCACCCTCCACTTCTAGTCCCAAAACAAGATCTTGAAAGCAACATAGCCTCTTGGATTTTTATTGTCAAGGAGACTGGGCCATTTCAAGACATATTCCATAATAAATTGCTGCTAACTGCCAGCTGTTAACAAACTCAGCATTGTCTGTCTTCTGTACAAACAGCTGTGTTACAAGAATGAAAGAAAAAGGGAGAGAGGAAAGGGCTAGTTACAACCCCATGGTGCCAGTGAACTTTGTGTGCTCTGATTTGTGAAGAATTCATTGTTTGTGTTTAAATGGAACATGAAAGTACTGAAATAGGAAAGAGAACAAGTATTAGTTGACCTTCAGCATTATGATATGATTTCTTACTTCATAACAGAGCTCAGATCCTAAACCATTCAAAAAAGACTTCTTACATCTCTGAAAATGATGAAGACTGTGACAGAACACACCAGTCATTGGAATAACTCATTTGTCTTTTTAGTACTCAGATTTTACAAGGTTGGTAACGAAGCCTCTGGGAATAGTATCAGTACAATCAATAGGTACAATACCTCTACTGAAAGTCTGCAGCAGCAGTCCAATAATATACTAGAGAAAAAAAGCTTCACTAACTCGCCTGTATACTTCAGTTATTCAAAATTGCTCAGCTCTAATGCAACACTTGGTTGCCAGGTCAGTCTGGGAATAGTTATTATCACAAAATACATTTACATATGTGCATCAGTGAACAAATTTAATGATGTTGGATAGTGCAGTAATAAGTTGTACAAAATGTTTTGCTACAGGCTACAGTGAGGTGGGCTGGGGATAGTAGGATGGAAAAAAAGTACTGAAATTTGGCTCAAAAAAGGGTTTGAAACACAAACCTCTTTTGTGTCACTAGAAATGTACTCTGCCGGCAAATACAGACACAAAGAGAAGCACTTTGAGGCACCATCAAGGGTTTGTTAAAATCTGGCTGGACACTGAAGCAGAGCCAATTTACAGAGTACCAGTTGGCAAGCACAGGGATGTTTATTCTGCTTGATAAGCATCTCCTTAGTAACTCCATGAGACAACAAATAGGATTGATGAGCAGCATGTGGGGAAAAAGGTTGAGCGCAAGAATGGTGCAACATGGTAAAAGTTAACCAAACATTAGGAGCAGTAAATTGAAATAAAGGCTGCAAGGTTGCTTTTGGCAGGAGGATTTGGTAAATATATGAAAGGAGAATAATGAAAAGTATGCAAGGGAAGATAATGGGCCAAATTAGCCTGCAGTTCACATCCATGCTTATTCCTCTCAGCTTGCTAAAGTTAAATTCTGAATCAATTTTGTCTGACAGTCCTTTATTTGTATTGCTATTGACTGAGTTCCAGTAACTGTGAGTGGTACATGAAAGAAAATGAGGTCTTTGTTGAGGTGGGGTATGTCTGACCTGTATGCAAGCTTGTAATTACAGCTTGATGTACTACTGTGCTAGTTTGGCTATACCTTTACCAACAACTACTGTATTTGATGCCATTTGCCGGTATCACACAAAGGACGGGTAACAGAAAAGTTAATTAAAGAAACGCCCCATCTCTGAGATGGAGTTGCATAGGAAACCCTAACATTATCAGGGAAAGACTTTATTGTTGATCACAAATCTATAAACATCTCGATTCTTGTTTAATACCTCCCCTTGCCCCACTTGTTCACTTTCAAGCTAGCCTTTCAGGAGAAATATCAGATGAGGTAATGCTGACTGGAATGATCAGCAATAGTAATAGCATAGAGAACAGAATTTTAAATTCCATCCATATATTTAATAATCTCCATTGCTGTCTAAGGGAGCCAAGCATATTTAAAATTAAATTCATGAGACCTAATGCATAAGATGAATATCCTATGAGGTCACGGAGTACAATTATGATTATCTAGTCTGACCTTTTGAATAACTTAGATCCTGCAGTTTCACCCTACTCATCTGAACACCAAACCAGTACCTTTTGATTACACTATGATAGATATTTCGGAAACACATTCAGAACAGATTTAAAGAATGTAAGTGACAAAGAATCAATTGCATCATTAGTAAACTGTTCTTGTGGTCAATTACTAAAGCTGATTTGTAAAAAATGTTGATAGAATCATTACCCCAAAGTGCACGCTGATGAAATCACAGAGCTTCACAAAATGTTGCAGAAGCTTTGCTTCAGATAAGTAGATGCATTGGAATTATTTGTTTTGAAATTATTTCACTAGTAATTCTGGTTTTATCTGATATAAAATCAAAGCAAAATAACAACACTTCATCATGATTTTTTTCTTTATCAAGAAATTAGAATTGCTGAACTTCACTGAGTCAAAAAAACATGTCTACATTCTAATGACATATCTGATACTCTAAATTGTTGCTACCATTTATTAATTACCCTAACAATTAAATTATCTTGAAATCTAGGCTGAGCTTGAGCTGAATTGACTTTAGCTCTAGATAGATCTTATTATTTTATGTGCTGGTATGCCTGATGATCAGCTACTAGGATCTTCTTTATTTCTGCTTTGTGAATATTACAATTCTTTAAATTTCTCCTGGAAAACTGGATACACTGAAGATCTGTAGACTCTCGCAGTAAGGTAGGTTGCTCTCAACTTTTAATCCTTATAGTAGCTCTTTTAAGTTTTTCAGCATCCCTTGTGTGTGACTTCATTATTTTAACAATCACTGAACTATTGACACCCTTCTACTTTCACTTTATGGTTACTACTTTAACATACAACAAGCTTCTGAGCTCTCTTCAGTAATGTATTAAGATTTGTGCAACCAAACTTAGGGAGCACTGTAACACATAAGGATGTCTAAAATACATTAGATGAATCATACCTCAGAAGTGTACACTTCTTTTCATTGACTATCAGTGGAGCCTCGATGATTGACCAGAAGTGGACATCAGCACTTTAGATGTTAAAAAGCAGGTGGGATTCATTCCTCTGCAGGAAACCAATGTCTTGAATCAGTTGTTGGCTAAGCAACATATAGTTTCTAAAACTTTCTTTTAATAACATATTATATTCAGAACTCTTTTCCTTCCTTTGTGTAAATTGAAAACACAGTCCAGGGAGAAAACGATGATTTACACACCTCTAAGAGTTTCTATTTCTTAATTAAAATACTTTGTATCTACGTCCTGCACTGACTGTTCATTGGGGCTAAACAGAGGTTAAATAGTGAAATTAGTATGGGAATTATAATTTAAATTTAAGGCTCACTGTAAAAGAAAAAGTGGTGACAGGTGGGAAAACTCATGTATCATTTAGAACTGTGAAGACACCCTTAAGTTTCACCTGAACAGTGAGTGGGAACCTACTGTTCCCGCTGATGCCTTCTACAACCACAGCACTTCCCTTTCCACATGTGGACACAGCATCTGCTCTTTGTAGAAAGAATAGATCCCTTTCCCTGACTCACAGGCTTGTTCCTAGGGAAGGCCTCCCTTTCCACAGCCTCTCTCATTTTGGCCAGGATGAACGAGGCAGGAAATTTTTGATCTGATCTCAGTTAAATCATTGTTCTCTAAATAAAGCACTTCATCTCCTGTTTACCTTCTCACTTTTCATTTCTCATTATGAAGTCTGGAAAATGGGTCTGATTATAACCATGCAAACTCTAAAGCAATGGGACATTGAACTAGGGCCTCTAAATTTACTGGGATAAATAAAAAGGTAAATAGTGTTAACTGTTGACTGAGAACTCACTTAACAGTCATTATATTCATAATAGTTGATAAAGGAAGAGCTGAGATTCTAAACTGAAAAACTTCTGTGCAAAGAATTGGGACTACTCCATACACAAAGGAATAAGAGGACCAGATGTTTTGGCAGGATTTGAGCTGACACAAAAAGGGGAAAAAACTGTACAACTCACAGTCATTTGAGCTATGCAGTCATACTGTCTCCATCAGAATTAAACTCTGTTTGTTTTTCATGTCACAAGAGAATTATTACCTAGTTGAACAAAAAAAGGGCTGATATTAAGAATACCTTAAGAATATCTATAGTCTTTTTAATTATTTCAAGCATGGATAATTTATATCCTTCTATTTCACTTATTTAAAAATAACCTACTTTCAGTGCTTTTTATTGTATTAAAAATATTTTATTAAAAGTATAGAGTTAATGCATCAGATCATTTGCTTTCTTCTATTATGCTCTTCAACAGCTAATTCACCCCAAGGCATAGATTAAATGGTATCCCATGACGATATTCCTTTCTTCTTTGTTTATACCATTTCTTACAGTATTTCATGTCCATCATTCTATTTAGACCATTATACTAATCTAATTTAAACAAAGAAGTTAGCACTTTCCAATTTCTTGTGACATTATATGCAGTATCTTGATAAAAGAAATGAAAAATCGATTTTTTTCTTCTTTTATCAAAGAATGACTTTTATCCAAACTGTACCATATTAAATTTATAAGTGAAAAACTAGAATGTGCCACATTTTAATAGATATTTCATGCAAAGCACTGTAAGAGATAGGCATAGAGAGCAGGATTTTGAGATATCCTTTGAAGTACCCTACAGTATTTAAGATTATAATGATACCCAGATCTGTCAGGTGCAATGAACTACTTATAGAATTCCCGTGCACTGCTGGACATGGAATGGGGCATGATGTCTTAGGACATCTTGAATGATGCTAATATTTACATAATTGCTGGACCTCCGCTTTTGGATAAGTTGATGCCCATAGTCCATCGACTGTGTTAGCTGAAACTTCATTAACTTTGACAAAGACTAGACACTTAATGGATGAGGAGATGTCTACATTTAAATGACTTCATTCTACTCTTAATCAAAAGCAACTTTCTAGGCTTCCACAGTTGCCGATAAAGTAGCATCTCTGTAGGTAATCCATCCAGTATAGACCCCAAGATTCATCTCTTATGGGCGCCTCACTTACTTAAATCTACTTTAGTTTATATGCCATAGAAGTAATGGGTAGTCATGTAAGCAAACAAATTTTGACAACAAATACTATATCTGACTTAGGCAATATGCATAGATATGTACTGATTCCCTCTACAGCTGTAATTCCATCCTTCTCTGATTCTGAGTTATGATGCTTTACGTAAGTAAACATGTTTCAAAAGGGTCCCATCTCTACTGATGTGCTGAGGAATGGATGCAAGCAGAACGTTGTTATTCAGGTCAGGGTTCAGATGTCTTATCAGAAAGATCCTGCTGTTATTTTTTCACATTGTCTCTACACTTAGAAATAAATGAATAAACACTCCCAAAAGTGCCAACTTACTGCTCTTGAAAAGGGTTTGTTATTTTTTTAAATTTTAAAATTATCTGTTTTAAGAAGTAGTAAATGAACCTAACATACAGTATTTCAGCTCTGGATGTATACCTGTAACCTTTTAGCATCTGCTGAGCCTGAGAAACAGAATTTGTACCTGATGTAAGGCCTGGTATCAAGTGGCTACATCACAGGTTCAGTGAATTTGGGAATGGCACAAAGAGAGGTGAGGAAGGAAACACATCAACCATTTGGGGCTATGAAGTACTTTATCAGTCTAACACTTGCAATACAATCACATTTCAGAGTTTTTTATCCTTCTTCCTCTGAATCCTCCTCCTGTTCCCCCACTTTCTGCTTAAGCTATCTATTATCTGCCATAAAAGTTTCTTTTAAAAAGCTCTTCCTAAATGGGAGGATGATGCATAGCAATCTGGATTTAATATTTTTAGTGAACTAAATGCTATTTGGCTATTGGCATGAGACTGCTGACTCCTTATAAAGGTCATGCTGGGGCTGGACAATCCACTTTGTGTAAAGCATTGACTAAGAATATTAAGGAATTATACATTCCAGTATTTTTGCAGACGTAAATGACTGCATATGCAAAAGTGCAAATCTACAATTAAAAGCAATTTTGAGGCATATGTAAACCTGGTGTTTATGTTAGTCATAAAATTCATAAATAAGAAGCTCTAAAATTAGTTTTAAAATTAAGGATCTGTCTTGTAATAACTTTTTATTGCTATACAGTTATAATAACATTCCATCACACTATATCACTGATTGCTTACAATAGACTCCTGCATCACAGCCTCCTGTGAGTGAATATTGATATTTCTTAGAAATTATGGTGGTTAATAAGAATTAAACATACAACAAATTTCCTGGCTCCTCCTTAGGACTTTTACAATTTCTGAAAAGCTCTTGCTACGTGTACACAGAAATGCTTTAGAAGAGCTTTCTACAAAGTTACAAATGTTTTTGTTTATTTGTGCTTGATGTTTTTTAACTCACATAGCAGTCTTTTCAAAGCTGAAAATGTATTTTAAAATTAAACAAAATTAACTCAGAATGTTCATTCAAAAATATTTTTGCTTTACTCTGAATAATGCTTTAAAAATTATTGCCTGTGGGAGCCTGATGAATTTGTCCTATCAAACTCACAAAGTTAACATTAATTTAACTGAAAAACAAACACTTTCTGTGAACAACAAAAATTGGCTTAAAAAAAAAAAAAAGCTTGGTGGGTATTGACTACAAAAGAAGCATCAGAATACTATGAAAAACATTCTCATCTTTTAATGGGCTAGAAATGTTGATTTCTACTTTCTAAAATAATTTAGTTCTGTAACATAAAGGAAATACATGCTCACAGTGAAGACTTCCAGCTCCCTTTTTAAAATGCGTGTACTGTCACTGCTGTTGCACACCTTTGATCTGTTGCTGGTTTGTTGTCATGTGAAGTCTTTTGTAGTTGAATAAGTACTTTACCAATAAATATTTTCAGAAGTGCTCTGCCATGGTTGACTGGATGGCCTGAGACCGGATCACATTTTAAGAAGCTTCCTCTGTCCATTTCCTTCTGGATGATTGCCTTGGAGAGGCATTGCATTGGTAACAATGCTGAGCTATTTTGTTGGGTAAAAATGTCTGGAAAGATAACATTTTTGAAATTAAGTCTGTCAACAAATGAAAAACTTACTGTAACAGCCTCCAACCCCCATCTCCCTTTAATTATCAGGTGATAACTTGTCCATGTTTTAAATGTGGGCCTTTAGATCTTTGCTTGGGAAATGTTTAATATTCACTTTATGCTGCCTCAGTGGCAGACTTTCACAGTTACTGGTAAAATGAAATTGCTTTTGTTAGCATTTTTTTTTTTAAGTCTATGCAAAGAAGTAAATCGTAAGGAACCTTCTGACATTTATTTTGACTTACTAGAGAAATATTTTTGAAGCATGAAGATACATTTTCCTGAAAAAATGCCAAATCTAAGTTTCTGTTATTTAAGTAAAAGCATCTGAAAGGGTAAAAACAGTGTGAAAAAGCTAAAAGAGCTTTGAAGAAAAATAACACACACCTACAAAGGACTATTTCATCAGTAGGGAAGGACTGTTTCTGCTTTGTTCAGCTCACCTTTACCCAGTGCTGGATAGCATCATATCATGCATATCACAGAAGACATCAGACAACAGCATAGAGCAGCAAGCATCAGTGGGGGCTCTGTCTGCATTCCCCTATTTTCCTACATGTGACCACCCTGAGGGTGCTTTGAGGTGCAAAATAATTCCCCAGCATTTACTCAGAAAGATAACCTCCCTCCTCACACCCTGCCCGTTTCCTACACTGTCCACAGTAATGACAAAAACATCTCTTGTTTCCCTCTGAGCACAGCCTAGTTTTTGACAAGCCTTAATAGAAAGAAGGAAAAGGAGGCTTTCTCACGAGATATGAAAGGATAAGTAGAATCTGTCCCTCAGACTGTGAATCTGGCCTGTATCTTACTAGAACAATTTAATTTTGCAGCATGAAAATGCACTGCAGAAAGGAAATCCAACCTAAGCCTCTGTGCAAAACAAGATTCAAACAAGAAAAGAAAAATCAATAAATGGGTGTTTCTGTCACTACAAGCATTCAGTGGGTGCTGCTTTCTACATGCTTTCTTTTTGTGATTGTTGGAAACAAATAATTTTTTAAAGACTCGTACATATGTAGATAAAATTATTTAAATCTGCATACGTACATACAATGCATTTGTATATATATACACATATATATACATATACACATCTTGTCTTATAGCTGGCAACACTGTAAGATCATCTTCAGAGATAGTTTTCATTTGACATATATCACAAATAGCAAAGATAATTAAATATAATGTACTGGAATCCAAATAACTTCCCACCAGATTGTTTCTAACCATGGAATCAAAGATAAGCTCCTCTCAGTCACATTTAATTCTCCACCCCTTGCTATACATTTGTGTCAGATGTATTGTGTTTCTTCCTTGCACAGCAGTAAACCCAACAGCCAGACAGTAAGGAAGGAATAAGAAGGGATAACATCACAAATCAAAACTTGAGGTTATTTGACTTAGCATTTGTTTGCTTAATGTCTGGCAAGCAAAGAAAACACACAGAAAGCAGAATAAGGTAGCTATGGCTGAGAGACAAATATTTAATTTGACTCTTGTGTAAGTGGATGCTCATCAATGACAGGTTTGCATTTATCACTCATTCATACATTTGGCAGCCTGAGTTCACCAATTACTCTGGAGCACATTTTTTCCTCTTCCTTTTTTCACTAAAAATCTCTGATGAAATCAATTAATTTCAATTCATTTACTCTAAATGTAGGACTTGTTGTTACATGACCTTAGCAGACAATGGATCGGACTACTTTGGCAGTGGAACAAAGCAAAACTGAGAGATTATTATGAAGGCACTTCAGTTACTGTACTCTTTGGATTACACATCCTACTGGGTGTTCTTCAGCTACATTCTTTTTTTCAGGCAGTAATTTTATCTCATCCTATTAAAAAAAAAAACATGTAAGATTCATACGCTTCTACAAGATTTGTGAACTCTTTGGGGAAAACCATATTACTCACCATTCTTCTCATTGCACTGATTTCTTCAGCTACTGAGGAAAAATCTGCTGCAGCACAGCAGAACAGCAAGCTGAGAATGAATGACAAATACCAAGCAAATCTACAACGGCAGCTAGAAGTAAACAAGTGTTGCTAGCCACAGCAGCTTCCTTCATTTTTTCATTTCCTTTCATTTTTTTAAAATCCCTCTTAAGATTCATAGTTGAATTTTCTCAAGGAAAAATTCTTACTTTGTTGCAATACTCATTTGCTGAATTGCTAGTGTGGAAAGGAGGGCTTTCCTGTAGAGAGTATTTGATTTTTTCCCCTCTCATAAGTTAATGGAACAAAAAGTCATGTTTATCTGTACTGCAGCTTCTTCCCTGTTGTGTGTTCTCTTTACCCAGTCTCTGGATGCGTTTACTTATCATCAGCATACCTAGCAGTTGGTCTCCTTCAGAAATGGGAGTGAGGACTAAAAAAGTAGTGTGGATGGTTGTATTCAGAAATCTCAGAAATGGATGAAACTGCAATGAAACTGGTGGAAACTGGTATTTCACTTATCAGTGAGGAAAGGGAAGATCATACTCAAACCTAACTATGCTCCACTTGATTCTGCTCCACTATCATCATTCTGCCCTGGTGTCCTTTGGATTTTCCTTGTTGTGTGCTGCAGTAATCCTAATAAAATTGGATTTCATTACCTGGGGGTTGAAAGAACTTTTAACAGACTCAGATAGTAACAACTCTACTGCTAAAAAGTCTATTTTCACCATTTTAATACACTGTCCATGCTTTATCCATGTCCATTGTCCATGCCTATTTAACCAAACCCTTTTTTTTGCAGAATGGTAAATTTCACGTTTTTGCAGGAAACAAAAAAATTTCTAATTTGCATGGAGGGAAGAATTCACAGATAAATTTCACTGCTGTAGTCTATACACCCTCAGGTAATCTTTTCCATGGTAAAATTATCTCTACTATTTGTAATAAGTATTCTGCAACTTATTACATTGCCAGGTATATGATCCAATATGAATAAGGAAGCCTTATTATGCACTGAAAGTTTAACAAGCTCCAGTGATACGGAAATTTGCCACCAGGAATATTTCTATAAGGAAAACTGGATAAAGATTGAGATAAGTGAGAAAAATTTCAATCTGATAAGTTATTCATATGTTCATAGTGTTCATCAAGATAATTTCACATTATTTTTAAAAAATTGATTCCATTGAAGTTTTTTCAGAGTTTCTTTGTTATTGCTGTTGTTCTATCATAACTGAATTTCAAATGTCAGCAAAGACTGTTCTTATGCATGATTGAGGAGAAAATTCTGTTTTGTCTTTATAGTATATTCACCTGTGACTTCCCCATCCGGTGTCAACTGAGCAATCTGATATCCAGATTTCAGTGAAACAAAAATACTGAACATTTTTCACTTGTTAGATTCTGCAGTATTTCTCATGGGAAAAAAAAAAAAAAAAAAAAAAAAAGGACTAAATTGCAATGCCTTTTTTCAGGTTTACTGTAAATAAATACAATGACAGAGATACCTATTATACTTCAGGAATTCCACAGAGAAAACTATGTTGTTGTTCAGCTTAAGACCAAACAGACACATAACAACTGTACAACATCTTATGGTATTCATCCCAGAGTACTTCAAGAGCAGGCTTATGTCGTCATGAGACCTCTCACCATTTTTCAATGGGAATCTGGAGAGGTCCTAGCCAACTGGAAGCTGGCAAACATTACCCCAGTTTTCAAGGAGGGCAAGAAACAAGTCTCCAGTAGTTACAGACCTGTCAGTCTCACTTTGTTATCTGGCAAAATTATGGAGAAGATTATGCAAGGAGTTACTGAAAAACATCTGAAATGCAGTCACTGGTCACAGCCAATACAGGTTCACGAGGGGAAAATCCTGTTTAATCTCCACCACAGTACTTCTTTGTTATTCTCTGAACTTTTCTACAGCTAGTGGGGAAAATGCTTACTATGGCATAGTGAAGGGATACTAGAGAACTTTCACCAAAAGCACAATTATTTTGAAGCCTCTATTTTAATATCAGATTTCTCTCTTTGATATCCTACCTAGGGTTGTTCAGGGACTATAATCTAGCCAGAGAAAAGTTAATCCGTTGCTCTCAACTACCAGAGTAAAGACTTGATCATCCAGTGGAATTTTGCAGGCAAGGATGTTTGTATACAGTTCAATCTACTTTGCTATCAGCAAAGATAACAAAAATGGGTCATACCATAACTTCCCTCTATTTTTTCATTATGGGCTATGCTTTTAACTTGCTGAAGCCACTGAAGCTCGTTAAAAGAAATTAGAGGAATCTCTGCTTGCACAAGACAGAAAAATAAGATTCAAATCAGTAGATATTCTTAGATGTAGCCATCATCTCTGTGAAGAAAAAGAAAAAAAAGACACCATAAAAAAAAAAAAAAAAAAAAAAAAAACACCATAAAAAAAAAAAGAACATAAAAACAAGAGCCTCAGATGGATGTAAATAACTTCATAAACATTAAAGTCTATGATTATATATTTTGTCAGGCAAGGGAAGGGAAATCATAAGGAATGACTTTTAATTGTAGATCTTTTAACTGTAGATCTCTGGCCTATGGTGTACAGATCCTAATCCATGTAGATTAAAAGAAGGATATCATAAATATTCTGTCAAAGAAAAATTGCTAAATAGCTGTGAAAAGCTTACGCATATGTAATATCTACAATTCACTGGCCTTACAAATGCATTACATTCCAAAGAGAAGAAAAGCTTTTAGCCTCAGTATAATTGGCCCAAGAAGGATACCAATATCTCAGCCTGGTACAACTAGCAGGGAGTGAAAAGTGTGGCTTCCTTGTAGTGTTTCATCTGATAAACAACCACAGAAGTTCAGCTCTAATTATAATGTCAGAAATGCAGCCTTTATTCTTTTACCAGAAGGCCATTATTCCAGTGGAGCTTTTCAGAGTGTACAAACACCTAGAAGCACTCCTTCAGAGTCCACAGGTCCAATAAATGTTTCAAAGATATGAGAGTGGCCAAGAGTTCCTGTGTAACCAGTAGCCTCAATGCACATCTTCTTACTTACATGGTGTCTCCTCAAAGACCATGACTCTCATTAGAGATCTTAAAGATATGAAAAGCTAACAACACTGCTGAAGGCTCATGCATTAAAAACTAAATTTGAATTGAATATTTTGCATAACCCCTAACACATCATAAGATATATCATGGCTTTAATATTGTCTTCCATTCAATGAAAAGAAATGCTGACATGAATTTAAAGAGATGTAGAGTGTGACCCTATAGTACAGTATCATTTCTTTCTCGTTCAGAAAGTGCTGTGGCAAATCTTTCACAGTAGCAAATCACAATGAATAAGAGGCTGGAAACCTGACAGGACACAAGTGCCACAACAGGCTTCCACCTAACACAAGAACAGTGTTCAGCATCCTGACATCCACACAGTACATTTTTTCGCTTTTGCAGAAGTGCATTCCTTGATAAAAAGGTAGAGCTGATTATTTGAACTGACAATATCTGAACCACCGCTACCAACATTTTTATCCCAGTGAAACAATAAATATTTAAAATAAATGCTTCACAGTTCACAGCACAGAATTCTGCCATTCAGTTAAAAGCACTCTGTTAAAATACTGTCATCTTACAATAAAATCTGAAGGTAAATGGACTATTATGAACTAATCTAATGCAATATAATTATGTTTTACAACTTTGTACTACTTCTATTAGGTTTTCTTTTTGTCTATTCATTAAAAGATTATAATAGAGAATACTAGGAAAACATGTGATGTATAGTTAGTTTGATATATTAATTTCCTCTTCATAGCATTCCTTCTTCCTTCAAAGAGGTGACTTCAACTTCTACCAGCCTTCAGAACTGATTTTCTAAGACTTGTTCAAGCCAGTAATAGCCTACTCACTGGAGGTTCAGACAAGAGAGCGAGGGGTGGATGTCTGAACTGGTACTCTCATTTCTACTGCTTATAAATTAGATTTGAAGAATCTTGAAAATCCCAGTACTTCTTGATTTAAACAAATAAGTGGCTTTGAATGCTCTGAGTTTCTGCGTCAGATTTCAGCCAGAAGTCGGCATCCATACTTTACAAATCAAGGTTAAAAAGGCTGTATTTTTAAAAGTAAACTCAGTTTAAATTCACAAAATTTAGTTCAGTTCTGTTACTATTTAAAATATTCACAAAATATCTCACATTCATATTACAGATGCTTTATTTTTTTCTGAAAATTTTGGTGAAATCACCAAGATCAAGAGCCATTCAAGGATCCAGATCGATAAGCAATTCCTAAGCCATTCTCTGATGTTTTATTTTTGCAAGCAAAGCTCTTCCCCACTGCTTCATGAAGATAAATAGTTTCCCTTTCCGGAAAGTCTTCAAATTAGGAATACTGGGTAGATGGGAAAGGGGCACAATATCCCCATAACCAGTTCTTCTCCACTGAGTATGTGAACAAAGACCATTGCCTGGAGACTTTTTCAGTCTTCAGTGGCCAGAGAAAATAAATAAAGATAAAACTCTCACTAAAATAATGTAATACACCTGGATAAACCAACACTTTAAAATAAGGAGCATAGAAAGTATAGAAATCCCTCTCTGGATAACGAAAGTTTCAAATGCTTTCTTGTTTTGGTATTGGTGCATTTTGTGCTTTGAACAAATGTTATGTCAAGCCATGTGAGCATAAGAACACTAATTTTCTCAAGCAAACAGCAAAAGAAACAAATAAAAAAATACCTAGAATAATAGAAACTGTTGAACTATTCCCATCATAAGAAACTGTAAATTAAGTACCAATCAGACAATATGTGGTTTCTTTCTATTTTCCAAACGATTCCCACAAAAAGGATCACAGTACATTTGAAATATACAGAAACAGATGATGTATAAACATCTCACATAGCAATATTCAAGAAACTCATTCTTCATGCAACCACTGTAAGGAAGGAAATAAGCTAAACACTCTTCACAATTAGTTTGTGCTTTTCCTTTTATTCTTATTGTTATATATTGCTTTTTTCTCTCATCTGCTACGCTAGGCTTGGCTGCTAATGATCACTGAACTCAGAAGCAGGTCACAAACACAGAACTACTGAGCAATACTGTCCTACTTCCTTCCTCTTGTTAAATTCAGTGTTGTCTGTATTTTTCAGAGTGGATTTCATACAGTACTCTCTCCTTATGGGCTTAGAGTATGCTTATCAAAGATTCAGATGTTTCTGTTGTCCAAATGGACAAGGTTTCCAAATTGTAAACAAACAAACAACAACAAACATAATGTAATAAATAATCTGCGTTTTATACCACAAGCAATATTACTTCTACCAGAAGCAAAGCTCCCATGCTTTGTATATGTAAGCTATCATATTGGTCTTCTCTCTTCTTTTTTTCTCTGGTCAGTGAAAATAAAATTGAATTTAGCCACACAGTTAGGAATTCACCACTTCCTACGTGGAGGAGAAATTAAACAATCTTTCTTTCTTATCTAAACACACACCTTCATCAAAATTTATGCAAACCAGCACCAAATGGAAAAAAAAAATAGAAATATCATTGCTAGATAGACAAATTATCGTTTTATCATGTAGATTAGATTGAGATGCCTGGTGTGCGTTTGTTGTCACTTACAGGGAATTTCATTGCTTATATTACTGAATTTTATTTAATCAAATCCTGCAATGAGCTCATTCCAGCAGGGTTTTGTCTGGAGTCTCTGCGTAAGGCCAAAACAAATGACATCTGTAGGGATGCCTAAGTTAGCTTGGGCATAGACCAAAAAAAGTGCTATATCATCTCAGACAAATTTGAACATAAAGTGTTTAAAACCTCATTGAGTAGGGTAGATTGATGGGTACAGCTCTAGCAATCGCCATGCCCTCTGACTTCACATAACATCTATCTTCATCCTGCCTCAGTCAACACTGGATATTGAAACCATCCCAGCATACCTATCTTTAATTTGCCACAGACACCTTTAGACCAGATTAATTATTTTCAATCTTCGGGTCAGTTGCCTTACACATGAATATTAAAACTTGAAAGTATGCCCTCCAGTAAGAAACTTGCACAACTTTCCAGAATAAGTGAGATTAATCAGACACGATAATTATGGTAATAAATGTAATATTAACTTATCACATCATATAAATTCAACTAAATGAGCTCCATGGCAAGAGCAGTTAAGAAGTAAGAAGAAAACCAATGACAATCTACATTATTGAAAATAAACCCTTCAGTTGCCGAATTAAAGCTATTTTTCACAGTCCATATACACTTCGTGTTATCCATATGCTCTGCATGTCTGGAGGGAGAAATAATACATGAACCTGCATTCTCTGCAAGTAAACCCTAAGAAGCTAAACTTTGACACAGCATTGAAAAAGTACTGTAGACAATTATTCTGTCTTAGAGTGGTGTACGGGCTTTTCCTGACATTATAGCATTATATATATCATATAGAGAATTAAATGTTCTATTAGATTTTTGTCACTTAAATTCTGGTTTAGCCTATTGTCCTCAGTTAGTTTGTAATTTCACAATTTTGAAATGCTTAAAACTAGATCATTTTTCATTTTAGCTTCCAATATGTATTTTAATGTGCAGTTTGTCTACTGAAGGCTGAAAAATGTTCTCTGTATAAATGCTGTATCAATGTGTTTAATTGATGACACTAGAGCAATGAAAGGCAATGCATGGCATGCACTGAAAAGCTGAAAGATATCCACTTTCTGACTGTCACAATCCTCTCAGAAAAGATTAGATCAGCTTCCTTAGCCCTCACACCTGATATTTCTTACTCTAACCTTATTTTCCAGGTGATCAGTTCAATTTCACAGTGTTCTACAGTCTTCTTTGGTATCCTCAAATGGAATAGGGTCTGTCCATCAATTGTTATCTCCATGTCTTCAATTTCTATCTCCATTTCATTCGATTTTACAGTGAACTTTCAAATTTCTTTATCAGTTGTAGCTTGTCCAGCATTTTATTAATCCCTATGTTCTTAATAAATAAAGTTTGACATTGTGCTATAACACAAATAAATACACTGAAAGATGACGACGAGTTAATGAGAAAAAAGTTAAAAACCCAACTATTGGAAGATTGCATATAAATTCATTTGAGCACTGAAGCTTATTTATTGATACTATCACAGTCTAATAAAAGTATTTTCTGAAAAAACAAATAGCAAAAAAATAAAAACAAAAACAAAAAACCCAACGTATGAAGTCATTAGTCCACAATTTTATTTTGCCTGGTTAACTGAGTCCCTGATATGAAAAGTAAAATGTGTTGATTCAAAAAAATGTTTTAGACTGGAATTAAGTTGAATTTTTCTTCAGTTTCCTTAACTTGCTGTCAGAAAACTAGATGGAAATATTTTGAGTAGAATGCTAGGAATTTTATTTAAAATTCATTTTATTTGAGGAATGAATATTTAAATACCCAGGACTGAAGTTCTGTGCAAGATATAGCTGACATTTTCATCTCTTTTTTTTCAGTCTGTCAGAAGTTCTATAGAATGTTTCAAGTCTTTTTTCCTTTGCAATTATGTCCAAATTAAAATACAAGACCTTAGCAAGACATCAGTTAACTAAGCTTTCTCAGATTCAACATCAGAAGAGATGTGCTGTAGCTATGATCGTAACTGAAGGCCATGACTCTCTTCACCTCCATCTCCAAAACAAAAAGGGATTTGTGCTCAGAATGGCTGTGTTCATGTCCTCATTACCTTCACAGGTCATGACCCACCTCCAAAAGCCCTCCAAAAGTTTCAGCAGAAAGCCAATGGCACACAGCAGGAGACAAATAGAAGTTCACTCTGGTGAAGAGGATGGTTGGTAAGTTCATACTATGTTAAACATACAGCAGCATAAAAACTTATTATTCTCAGGCTGTATCTGCTGTAGCTCTCCATACTATACACAGATAAACTGTATACTAACATACTTGATTGATCCATTTTATAGATTGGATATTGGCAGTGCAAGCAACTCCATGGCCAGAGGCAATGTGCCAACCACTCAAGGAAGCCATGGAACAGTCTTTGCATTCATTAGTATAATCAAGAAAATATCAACATACAATTACATACGACAGACAGCCCATAAATGTCAGTGTTAATGTTTTCAAAATTCAGGGTTTCAAAAGCTTATCACATAGCAACATTTTTGTATAAAGAGCATTGTATACTGAACAAAACAATGTTTTTGTGGAAAGCAACAGAAAAAAACTGAAGGCCATGTTATTTCATACGTCTTACATATCTTAGGAACACCCTATCACTCTGCTCTAAAAAAGGAAGATATTTTTCAGTGTGGTTAAAATGATACAACTCTACTTCGTCTGGAAGGTAGCAAAAAAGCAATCAAAACAAGTATCCTAGAAAAATCACATAATATATTTATTCATGTTGGGGTATTTTTGTTTTGTTTTGTTTTTGTAATGCTGTCTAAGTCTGAATCTACTTCTTATCTCTTGTCTTTCATTGTAATTTTGGGAAAGAAAGAGTGTATTTTTCCTGTGCTACCTAACTGTAGACAGCCTGTGACTTTACAATGAAAATAATTTAGTGAGATAAATAATACAAACCAATATTCAACAGTGAAATTATTTCTACTTTCATTACAATACTTCAGAAAATTATTTTTAATAGTTTATTTCTAATGGCATCATTATCATTAGATGAAACAGAAGATGCAGGTCACATTTGCTTCTTCAAAATGATTTTAGTCCTGTAACTTCAAAAGCTTTGGCAAATTAAGGAACATGATGTTCTGATACCCAGTAGTTCTATTGTCCTCTAAGAGAATGAAAGTGCTATGTAACAATCTAAAACCTTTTGTTCTGTTATTTTTTAAAAAAAAAAAAAAAAAAACGCAACATTTGTTCAGTATTTCAAAATAAAACCACTCCTTAGTTCCTTTGCATTTACTAAGGCTTTTGTTTTAAAGAACTCAGTGTTTAAACAGCAACTGCTTGCACTCAAGGACCATCCCTGCTCAGCAATGCTGATGGAGCAGGCATGGGTGGCTGCAAACAGGCAGATCTGTGCAAGGAAACAAGGAAGCAGTGCTGATCAGCCATCAAACTTAATGTGCTCTCACTTCTTGCAGACAAGCAAATTCATTTCCCTGTGCCGTTCCTGGGACCATCTCTTCTCTCACTCTACACGCATATGCAGGTACTGGCAGAGGCCTGGGTCTGCCACTGCAGTCAACAGAGGAAACAATGGAAAGCTGTCTTCACCGAGTTGGCAACAAAAATACAACCATAAAGGTTTCACTGCCAGGGGAAAATCTCCAGCTCCAGCGGCGTCATGTTCACTTATGAAAAGCAAAAAAATACAGATCTTGGTGACTAGAGAGGTGCCCGAAGCTAGAAACTCAGTGAAAGAGAAATTGCAACTGGCTACTATGAGACAGAGATGAGACTAAGCCAAAAAGGAACAGCGACAGCTTTTATACAATTAATACAGGCTCTGTTCCAACAAAATAACCTTTTCTGTTTTATTTAATCATCCAAAAGAAATGAATAATGGGAAGGAAGGTGGGAGGAATAGCCTGGTTCAAGAAAATCCTGGACGATGGAAACTCACTGTGCTTGGTTGCTGCTTTTTTCCTCCTCTGAGGCAATGGTGAAAGAAGATAAGCAAGAGAATCAAAATCAAGTGAGCTCAGGATTCAATGGCTCCTTGCCATTAAAAGATATTTTCCTGTTGGCACGGTCAAGAGAATGAAAGAGTCACGAGGGGCGCTGAGGAGGCAAGCAGGGAAGGAGTTTGCAAGCCATTAGAACCATTATTTTCACCTTAATGATGAATAGTCAAGATCAGAAAAAGGAAAATAATAAGAAACCTCTGTTGCTGCACAAGAGCAAGACAAAGATAGATGAACTGGCAACAGCTAACACTGACCTTGCTATCAGGCAGAAAAATGGTCTGCAAATGTTCACAGCTGTTCAAAAATACCAGCAGCAAGGAAAGCAGCCACCTCTTCCACCTCTTCTGCCTTAGCTATTGAGAGCGTGAGGACTGAAGAAGCACTGAAAATATATAACGAAGGTAAGGAAAAGAATACGCTCCTGCAAAAGATGTATTGATTCAGTATTCATTTAAATATTTTAGTGCCACATTCTCATGTTGTTTCTTCCACTTTTCATTGCAGATTATTGTATGAATAAAATAATTCTGTGAAGGAGACCATATAGGCACTGGACAATCATGACAGCGCATGTGGTTTCTTGCACCTGAAATTACTGTAAGAGAAAAATTTGAGACATAAAAATGGAAAAGCACATAGAAAAAAGGAAAAAAAGACATATAAGGCCCTGAGGAGGAATTCCTCTCACCTTAATTTAGATGTCTGAAAGGAGAAATATAGAATCTCTCAACACTCAGAGGTACTGCTGGAGGACAGTAATTTCCTCACAAGATAAATGCCTAAAATGGATTAGATCAATTCAGATTAATTATTTCCTGGAATTGTCTGTATTTGTCCAGTGGGCCCCCAAGAAACAATACACAGCTAACGAACTAACTTTTAAATGGATAGTGCTAGGTAAGTATTTCCAATCATAAGAATATGCTGAGTGTTACATGCAATGGTACATCTCAGAGAATCTCATTAACTCATATGCATCATCTCATACTTCCCATGGAAACAGCACCCACTCTATATGTAAATTATGAAAAAGGGGAGGACTGGAAACAATCATTAACTTTACAAGAAATAAGGAAATACTGTTCATTGTACTACAGGTATTAAAATGAAATATTCCAGTAATTGTTATCTAATATTTAACAGGCAGCTTTGGAGGGGAGGCAAAAATCATTGCCTGAATGATAAAAATACTGGGTACTGTCGAACTGAGCTCTAAATCATCTAAATATATAATCACAGAATCACAGAATCACAGAATGGCCTGGGTTGGAAGGGACCTCAAGGATCATGAATCTCCAACCCCCCTGCCAGGCAGGGCCACCAACCACTCCATTTACTAGATCAGGTTGCCCAGGGC
>PPHD01009527.1:0-20589 GCA_002909625.1 Bambusicola thoracicus
ATGGACAAACTTTTTCAGGTACAGGTTAGCGACTGGGCTGAAAATCCAAAGTTTATGTAAACAAACATATAGTAAGATAATAATTATTATTTCCCCAACTGAGAACTCAGTGGTTTGAAGCTCATTACATAGGTAGGGGGGAGGAAAGGCCTCTATAGGCATGCTATCCTTATTTAAGGAAATGAAATCTAAATAACACTCGAGGCCACTGGAGGCAAAACTTGCAAATCTGATCTCATTTAAAGGAAGCCCAGGAAAACAAATGTGGGTGCTGCTATCATCCTTACCTCCCATTCAGACTTTTTTCCCCTGTTTAAATAGAAAGAAAGACTTCACCTCAATTCAGTTCTTGCAGATATGTAATGTTAGTGCCTCTCACTGACTACATTTAAAAAGCTGTGCAGTTTGGTAATATTTACACAAGGAAGAATAAAATTTTAAAGCCATAATTACAGTGCCAGGCTACAGCTTCCCCTCCTGAGGGGCTTCCGGGGTGGCCAGCAAAGGCCCCACAGTAACCGAAGGAATGCTGCTCCACTCTTCCTCATGATTACACATCCTTTATTTTGTATTACTGTGGCTATGATCCTTATTTCCACAGTGCCCAGGAGGGCTCAGCACAGTGGGAGTCCTATTTAACTGCAAAGAGAAATTCAGAGACAACAGCAGTTCCAGAGCACCTGTTTGGAAAGCGATGATGTTTGAAAGAAGAGCAAGGCAGCTTCCAACATGGGAGGCTGAGCATGCTTAAATATACCCCCACCAAAACACTGCTGTTCAACTCAAACAGACGTTTTCCAGGCAAATAAACAAACATGTATTCACATCAATATAAGGATCCGGGGTCTGCTCCTGCAAATTTGGCTCCATGCACAGGACATGGAAAACAACAGCTGTGAAGGAGGGAATTTGGAGAACACCAGAGCCAGCTGCAGATTTGCATTCTTTGACATCTGGTGCAGAACAGACACTGGGGAGTTCTATGACAACAGAGACTTTATGCATCTGTCAGCTAAACCTAGCATTTCTCTTTGGGATGTTTGCATGAACGAGGTTGATCTCAGAGAGCTACTTCAGGCCAGAAGAAAAGAAAGGAGGATGTGCGTGATTCAGACTCTGTAAGCAGAGCTGGCAGGTTGCAAGGAGCTCACCTTGAACTGGGATAGCACATGTCTTCTACAAGAATTTCCAAGATGGCCTCCACCAAACATCTATATCTTTGATTTCCAAAATGCTGTGCCTCGGGGGCTTGCCTAAAGCATTTTGATGCATAATAAAAAAGCTTAAGTGTATTTGTGTGTGTGTGTGTATGGGAGTGTGGATGTGGAAAATTCTGTTATAGGGCAGTGGCCAATATAGCTTAAAAAGGTGATTTTCAACACCTCCTGTGGCAAACCGTCGTTATCACAATAAAGCCAAATACTGAAGGAAAAGAAGAGCTGTGACCACATGACATGGTCTCTTGAACTGATCTGCTCTTTTACCTCCTTTCAGTACAGCTGATATTTCCGAGATGAGAAAATGTCCGCTTGGTGCTAAGCCAGTTCATACAACCACAGTTTACATGAAAGCAAACAAGATTTTGATAAAGACACTGTACATCTTTATACACTGTAAATTTTCACATGCTCTCATTATGACTATCATTACATATTGTTGGGCACAACATACTGTAAAACGTCATTGCAAAATGAAATTAGATCACTGATTCATGGACTTTGATTTTAGTCCGTATTGCGCAACAACAATTTCCTCCTGAAGAAGGAAGCTACATAATTTGATTTTAACTGGATTCTTCTTTTTGTGCCACCAGGATAAACACAGGCTTCACACGAAAACATTTAACCTCTCCTCATAACTCTGGAGAGCTGAGAGTGAGCAGAGCCTGGATGGGGGCCATCTGAGAGCACACACTGTGAAGCAGACGGTGCTGATGAAGGCCACCTTTTCTCAACGTACGCATGCTTTACAACCCCTGCGCTGCATGTTGTGTTATCTACAATGAGGTAAAAATGATGGGCAGTACAGAGGATGAATTAAGCCTTCCTCCTGCCTTCTTCATCTTCCTCTCAGACAAGCATATCTTACACGGTGCTGTTTGAATTGCTTATGTTTAGCATGTTTAGAAGAAGTATCATTGCACCTTTGCCATCTATGTGAAGAAATACCCTGAACTGCATTGTCTGCCCATTCTCTCTGTATAGTGTATGTCGTGTTACACATGTGATGGGAAATGTTTCTGTAGTATAGACCCTAAGTCCTTTAATTATAGCTTATTGCCCCATGATGGATTAAAAAAGAAGCAAAGCTCTTAAGTATACCCTATTAATGACACCTATAAATGTCTGTATTACTTTAGCACTGCTGGTATCTTGTCTGCTAAATAAAGTTCCAGTTTTCACAGAAGTACACTCCTTGAACTCCCTGGTCTAGAGGGAGGTGTCCCTGCCTACAGCAGGGGGTTGGAAGTAGATGGTCTTAAAGGTCCCTTCCAACCTAAACCATTCTATGATCCTATAAATCAGGCATGAGAGGAACCTTTCTCCCTTCAGACGACTGCAAAGTTTTTACAATGGATATAGATGCAGCTTCTTAAGACAGAATGTATTTAACATGTATACAACATGCCTGTTGCTTTTACCAGTTAATCTCAGCAAGCAAATAATAGCAATTTTTGTTTGTATTGTAAATTGCTGTTATGTCAACATGTGTGGTGTTTGTATGTGTGTCCATGCATGCGGATGTAGCCCTTGCAGTTAATACACAACATGTGTGTAGCTGCTATATGTAGAGTTTTAGTCATGTAATTAATTACTTAAGGCTTAAAACCCAAAATATACACCCATGAACCCTTCTGAAACTGGAGCACTAGATTACATTACTGACATGCCTCAACAAGGGTATACACCTTGTGCTAGATTAAAATCATTCCAGGCAATCTGCTTTGCATTTCCAAGTGTGCTCTCATGCTCTAACGAGTTAACTCACTTGGTATCCATTTCCTTCTGACAACTGCTTTTGAAAAATAAAGTCTGCATTGTTATCTGTGCCTTGTCCATCCTGTTAATTGTTTAGGAAATGCAGCTGAAGATTATCTGGAGTTTTCTATGGCAGAGGTTGACCTGTGGCAATGGGACAATGATCAATCATATCTCAAAGGAGTCACAAACAAAATGCTTATTCATTTACTTTTCCGTATTAAGGATGGTGTTTAAAAATGTTTTCCTCCATTTATGCAAATAGATAAAAACAGAAGTGTAATCTTAGGAATTTGATGAGAAATCCCTCCCCGGATAAGTGCCATTCACCTGGTGAAGTTGAATATACCAACATATTGCAATACTCACATTTGTCAGCAGCACGTTGTAAGTCTACTCTACTCCTTTCTTGTTTGCTTGTAGTCATTAAATTGGCAGTACCCTGAGAATTCACATGTGCACTCTTAGTGCTTGTGTTAGGTTGGCAGGGTATGAGGACAGACACAGTGCTCCCACCCCACATTGTTCTTCAGCATCACATGCATGAAGCGATGCTGAACTACCCCAGTGATGCTTTTTCTTGCTGCTGCCCAACCTTAGCCTGTGCTTTGGTAAGGGCTCTTGCCCCTCTTCTCAATGTGACATCAAATGGCAGCACCTGCACCCTCTACTTCACTCTGGTGAGAGGTGGGACTGCGAATAGACCCTGACTGAGTTTCATAAAACAAAGCTATTTAGAGTGCCTCAGATTCCCACTTAAAAACTGAAAAAACTTCTGTGAGAGGCAGCTGCCACGCAAGACAAGCTATTCATTGGCAGCAGCAACCTTTTCTGCACTTTTCTATCCCTATGACACCTCCAGGAGCACATCCTCCTCAGTTTCCCAGTATGCATTACAAACCTGCTATCCTATGGAGAGTCCAGCAACTAATTTCTATAGATGCGTGCATACCTTTGATCCCTGCTGTCCTGGCTGTGTTGCCCATGCCAGCTTTTTGCACTGAGTTGTGTGCTGAGCCCACCACAGCGCAGAGAGCAGCATTGCTTGTGCCCAGCTCTCCCTTCTCTCCAAGCACAATTAGATCACCTCAAAATATCTGCACCACTCAGGGGCTCTAGATTTCACACGAGGCTTCAGAGATTAATTTAGCACAACTGCTTTGCCTTGGGATTTAAACACGCTACTAATTTAACAGCCCTGAATCTTTACGGCTGTCCCTGTGCTGAAGCCCTATGCTTCCCATAGGATCTCTGGGAATAAAGAGTATATAAAAAGAAAAAGAAGCATGAGACTCTTAGCCTTTCAGCACGTCATTTCCCTGTGACTTTCAGATAGCTCTGACTTGCACACTGGAGACACTCAGAGGTATTTTTTTTTTATAGGAAACAGATTGAAGGTGCCGGTTTTCACTGATCTCTGTGCAAGTTCACCTCTCTGTGGAAATCCCTGAAGAGTTCAGTGCATGGCACGAGGCATATTTGATACCTTGGATTATACTCTGTTCTCTCCTGCGCTTAGTTTCCAATCAGCAGGTGGTGGAAAAACCTCTTTATTTTCCCTTCCTGTGTATTTAAAGGTTGCAAATGATTTTGACCATCCTAACCCTATTTTAATGCAGGCCACTGAAGCAGAACCCTGAGATGCCCCTTGATCCTGAACACAGAGCTGAGCAGGAGCAGAAGCTGGTTACATAAGACTAAGGAAATCTGTTTTTAGAATGGCAGTCCTCTGCAGCTGCATGCAGCATTGCGAGACTGTCTTCACCAGCACCGGGGAGACACACGAATCGGAGCTGTGCTGAACGATTGCATGCATCTGAATTTCCATTTTCCCTGAGCATTCCACCCCTTCTGAGGTGCTGGTGGCACTTGGATGGCCTTGTGTGCATTGGGTGGGCCGCCTGTGCCTGGCTGTGCTGGAGGCTGCGTGAGGCTCATATTTTCCTTGATGCTGAAGAGCAGCTGCACATATGCAGGATACTCCAGGGAGAAATGAACCGTAGTTTGATTTTCAGAAATAGCCTCATAAATCTAAGATTTCTGAAAGAAAATGCTGGCCAGGCTTTTACTTAGACTCTATCCTTACTTTTTTTACAACTTAGTTCAATCTAAATTAAAAAGAGATCTTGGTCCTGTATTCTCCATTACATAAATTGGTGCAGACCCACTGAAGTCTATAGAATTACATCAAATATGCTAGCAGAGAATTTGGCCCACAGAGGGAAAAGAAGCCTTGATAATGCTGTGCTGTCAACACAAGCATTCATTTTCCTTATTGTCCGTACCAAGGGATCGTTTTCTTTAGTCAGAACTCCAACTGCAATTTTTACTGTAAAGAGTATTGCTTTTAAATAGAAAAATAAAAAAGTAAATGATGATAATTTTCAATAACTATACTACTATAGCCTTAATTTTCAAGGAAAAACATTACATAAACTCAATTTCAGATAATGTTCTATTATGTGAAAACCACTGTTGATATAACTTCTATTTTAGGTTGCTAGTAAAGAGAAGAACAATGTGACCCATTTAAAAACTGGCTCACAGAAAAATATTAGTAATCCATTTATCATTTCTATTTAATTTTGTTGATAAGAACCATCTGATAGAAACATTTCTTTGTTGGAAAACTAACAGCACCACAGGACGTATTTGACCATAACACATGCATTTTGCAATGGTACAGAGAAACGGATTTTCTGTTCATTGCCGATGCAGTTTGACAGGGAAATGAAAAAAGAAAAGCACTCACCTTTGAATTCTTCAGTGGATGGAGCTTGGATTTTTAGAAATCTCAAAGTAATGGGCAAATCACACTCACACAAATAGAGTGCTGCAGTGGCTCTGTACAGACTCTTTGAGAAGGACAAGCTGGGATGACGAGGAGGGGTAGTTGTCCTGTATTGGAAAGAGAAGCAGGGATGCATGGAGCTCTGCCATTACCCAGATGAGCATATGGGTTTGGGCTGGCTGGCTGGCAGACCAACACGGATTACATTGGTTATGGGTGTCTGCTACAGACTGTGTGATAAAAAAGAAGCAGCAGATCATCAGGCCTCTTTTGGACGACTGGAAGAAATATCTTGTTCACTGGCCCTGGTCCTCACGGGAGACTCTAACAATGCTGATGTCTGCAGGAGGGACAACACAGAAGGGCAGAAGCAATCCCGCGGGATATCATCTTGGAGAGAGGAGGAGCCCAGGAGATCTGGCTGATTTTCAAGGACTGCCTCCTCCAAACTCAAGACTGGTCCATCCCCATGTGTAGGAAGTCAAGGAGACGTGGCAGGAGGCCTGCATGAATAAGCAAGAAGCTCCTGGCAAAACTCAACAACATAAAATAAATATGAGGTGGAAGCAGGGTCAGGTGATATGGGAAATACAAACACTGCCCAATCATGCAGGGAGTAGGTTAGGGGAGCCAAAGCCCACCTGGAGTATAATCTGGAGAAGATGTGAAGGGCAGTAAGAGATTTCTAAAGATACATCAGCAGCAAAGGAGAGACTAGAGAAAACACAGGCTTGCTGCTGAATGGCAGAGGGCACCTGATGACAAAGAATATGGCAAAGGTCAGTCTACTGAGTGCCCCTTTCTCTTTGCTTTTTGCTGGTCAGACCAACCTTCAGGAATTCCAGGTCTCTGACCCACGGGAACATCCGAAACAAGGAAAAATTAGCATTGTTGGAGGATCAGGTCAGGGATGACTTTAAAAACTTGGACACACAAGTCTTTGTGACGTTATGGAATGCAACCGTAAGTACTGAGGGATCTGCTTGTTGTCACCACGAGGCCACTCAATAATCCCTGAAATGTCATGATAGCATGAAGGCTCCTGAGGACTGGAAAAAGCAAATGTTGATCCTTTCTTCAAGATGGAAGGCCGGTCAGCCTCACCTCAGACTCTGAGAGGGAGCAGAGAAAAAATCCTGGGTATCATTTGCAAAAATAATGAAAAGCAAGGAGTAGGAGTAGTCAGCACAGGTCTGGGAAGGAAAAATCATTCTTGACGAAGCTGGTAGCTGCCTATGAAAAAAAGACTAGTCTGGAACACGAGGGGAAAGCAGTGAATGTTTATCTTTAGTAAGGTTTTTGACAGTGTCAAACTGATTAAATACAGACCTGGACTGAAAATTATCCTCACTGCTGGGTTGAAATGATTCTGACCACATAACAAAATGGCCACTCACCACAGAAGTGCACTGGGATGAATATTGAGGATGATACCGTTTAACATTTCGATTACTCACACAGACCCTGTGACAGACAGAACGCTCAGTGGGATTACAGGCGATACAAAATGGGGACGAGTGGCTACTACACCAAAAAGCTGAACATGAGCCAGAAATACACACATGCAACAGAGAAGGCCAACAGCCTCCTGGGTGCACTAGGAGGAGCATTTCTAGAAGGCTGAGGGAGATGATCCTGGTCAGCATGGGGAACACCAAGTCCACTTCTGGGGTCTCCACTACATGAGAGATCTAGACATGCTGGAGAGTGTCCAGTGAAGGGCCATGAAGATGATGAAAGAACTGGAGAACGTCTGCTGTGAGGAGTGTTTGAGAGAGCTGCTACTGCTTGGCCTATTCTAGAGGAGTATTTGGGGAAAATCAACAATACCTAAAAATGCCTGAAGCGAAGGTGAAGAGGATGGAGTCAGGCTGTTTTCGGTGGTGCCCAGTGCCAGGACAAGAGGCAATGGGTACAAACTAAAACACAGGACTTTGCCTCCTGAATATGAGGCAGCACTTCTCTATTGTGTGGGTGATGGAGCACTGGCACAGTTTGTCCAGAGAGGCTATAGTTTCCTCCTTGGAAATCTTCATAAGCCACCTGGACGTGGGCCTGGGCATCTTGCTTCAGAATGGATTGGACCAGGTGACTTCCAGAGGTCCCTTCCAATCTCAACCACTCTATGAAATCATTGCTTATATCATTTTTTAAAGTGCTGTCTCTGAATAAAGCCCCATGTTGCAGGAATATACCTAATCACAGTCTCCTACTGTTTATTATTATATTATCAAGTAATGTTATCAAGAATTCCCCTATAAGCCTTCAGGTTGCACATGCACACAGGATCCTGACATCCAAACAGAAAGACATTAGAGGCCTTTTGTCACCTGATTCTGGGGGGCAGATGTTTTGCCACTCCTCACAAGCTGCAGACCTTATGGGCTGGGCTGTCTCAGGTGAGGAGCACAGATGGGACCATAACCTTGTTCCAGAGCACTGGAGAGGAGAGAGCTGCTGGTGGCAGGCAGCTGGTTCTGCTGGCACTGCAGCAGTTGAAGAGTCCTTCTCTCAAGGAGAACCTGCTGCTGATTTTTCCAGCCTACTTTCTAGACCTTTTGTGCTGATCCTGCAAAGCTCGAAGGGAATAGAGTAGGGCTGGGAAAACATGTGACAAAATTATCTCCCCCAGTGTGTTAGGTACTGAACAGAAGGAGTGTGTAACAGCATGACATCTGCACCAATTCCACAGAGACAAAACTGCTTCTGAAAGCAGTTTTTGGTTGTCCAGGAAAACTCGTTTTCTTCCCAGGTTTGAAATAGGCAAGGTCATTTCATTTTTACTTCAGCTTCCTATTATTGTTATGATTATTATCATCAGTGAGTTATTTTGAATATCAAGCATACAAAGCAAACTATTCTTTTTATTTTTACATCATACTTTTAATAGTAAGTTTTGGCCTGCATTTTTATTAAATGAGAAAACATTACCTACTCTGTTTAGAATTAATGCATTCATGAATTTTATTTTCAGTGGCTACGAGGGAAAGAAAACGTTTTAAAGGAAATTGAGGTAGTTGATATCTTCCCTAATGCATTTTTAATGTATGACACATGGTAAGGAGCAGAAAAAGCATTCCATGCTCTGCAATGCAATTTGACAGCAAAAGAATTAACAAAAGACAGATAAAAACAAGCAAACAGAAGGCAGGCAGTAGGAAAAGATACAGCCACGCTATAAGGTCTCCAGTTAGGTAATTTTACCGGAATTTCCAGTATACAATGAATGAGTCTGATAAATGGTGAGGGGATGAGGATGTTGTGATATTAAGAAGAAAGTAATTCCATATGAAACTGTGCTTCTGTGATTTATAGCTAATAATATTACTGAAATGAGGAAATGAGGCTAATGAAGGCAATCAATTCTATATGAACTTTTTTCTTTCTATTGTTGATTCTCAAAGCATTTCTGATGGAAATAGGAAAGATTTGTGTTCTCCTCCCCACAGCCTCTGCTGACATGAGGAGTCCCACTGAAATCAATTGTCAAGCAGTCTGGGGACTACATAAATCTCTGTGGATGCACTTCTGCCTTGCTTCTGTGGCTTGTCTCTCATGACAATGTCCTTAGAGCACATTTTCTTTGAGTAACAAGGCTGCTATAAGCGCATCTGGAGTGCAATTATAGATCTTACTGATGTGTTAACAAACTCTTGCTGCTATGAATGTTACCTTTGATCTGGCTGACTTGGGTACTGATCATAAAGGCTTTTGCTGTGCTGTACCAGTCTTTCCAGATCTCTGAGTATTTATGCAATCAGCTAGTCTGCACTGTACCCTGTACTGCTTATTTTCTCTGGTATTAGTACCGGAGAAAACTAAAGCAAGGCTAGCTTAATTATATTTACCCGTGCTGGAAGAACGCCACAGACTGCAGTGTATCTCCACTTCTGACTGTCATCTTTTCCACTCCAGCATGCCTTCATCTCAATAAATGATGTCCAGCTTCAGTGAGATTTGGCAGATCCCAGAAAACATACAGAGACAGACAGTTTTTCTCTCCTTTATGTTCCTTGCCTGTTTCCAATACAGTTACTTGTTTTTCTTAGAAGGGAGAATGTGATTTAGAGTATTTATCTTTACAGCACTTGGAAGAACACCTATTATGTCACGGAATATATTGAAGAATGCAGCCATTTAAGAAATACTGGAAGTACTTTGCTTTGCTTCAAGCGCAGAACTCACAGTGCTCCTTATGAGGGAGCTTCTACATGAAATTACTATTATCCACTAACTGTGGATAGAACTGTGGATACTAACAAATGACCATTCTTCAGGGAGAGCTTTCCACACAAATTTCTGTTCTCTAGGCCAACACATTCCTTTCTCATATTCTGGAAATGGACAGCAGAAGTTACTGTCTGTGTCACCATGCTCAATGACAACAACCTTTGCTATGACAGTGAGGCAGGATAAGATCTCTTGTGAACAGCCAGCACTCACATCTTTTCCTGGCCTCATGAATCATAGAATGATGGGATCATTAAGGTTGGATTAGACCTCTAAGATTATCTAGTCCAACCATTCACCTACCACTAAATCATGTCCTTTGGTACCATATCCACATTTTTTGAACGCCTCCAGGGACGGTGACTCCACCACATCCCTGAACAGCCCATTCAAGTGCCTCACCACTCTTACTGAGAATAAATGTTTCCTAGTATCCAAACTGAGCCTCCTGTGTTGCAGCTTGATGCCATTAGCTTTCGTTCTATCACTAGTTACAAGGCTAGAACAGGCTAACCCCTGCCTCATCACAACCTCATTTCAGGGAGGGCAATAAGGCCTCCCCTGAGCCTCCTCTCCTTCAGGCTAAACCTATCCCAGCTCCCTCAACCGCTCCCCATTAGACTTGTGCTCAGGGCCCTTCACAGCTTCTTTACCCTTCTCTGGACACGCTCCAGGGCCTCAATGTCTTTCTTGTAGTGAGGACCCCCAAACTGAACACATTACTTGAGGTGCAGCCTCACCAGAGCTGAGTATAAGGGGACAATTACTTCCCTGCTCCTGCAGGCTATTTCTGATACAATCCAGGATGCTGTTGGCCTTGGTCACCTGGGCATATTGCTAGCTCACACTTAGCTGAGAGTTGACGAGCACTCCCAGGTCCTTTCCCTCTACACAGTCTTCCAGCCACTCTGCCGCAACACTATACAATTGCATAGGACTCTTGTGGCCAAAGTTCAGGACTTAGCACTTTGTCTCAAACTTGTTGAAAACCACTGCTATCTGATTTAACACCTTACATGTCCACCACATCCAAATACATCAGTAGGTACATAGATATGAGACAAAAAGGAAGTATGATGTGTGAATACAGAGCTGGAATAGAAGTATGGCATTATAGACAAGATCATACAACACATTTTTCTGTGCAAGGGTTTTTCTGTGGGGAATCTTAATTCCAAGAAGCTGCTGAGGCTAGTGGCATGGAGTACAGTAGATTATTGGCAAAATAGAAAAAAATACTTTAAATAGTAGGTGCTTGGAATAGCTGAAGTCTCATCTGCAATTGGTGAGAGCAGTCTGAGGTATGATATGAGCTGAGGAAAGATCAGGGACACAGCAAGCAAGAAGTTGACTACTTCAAAAGAAAAATACCTCATTACGTTTATCAGAAAACAAAAGATTTTAGTTAGAACCCTGACTGGTTATTTGTGTTGGAGGGTACTTCTGAAAACCACTTACCACAGAGTAGATTAAACTCTAGCACTGTTGAGCTGTCATCACTGTAAATTCATTAATGCTTCACTGAACTGTTCTAATGCCATTAGACTGCCCCATGTGACATGTGCCGTGTCTATGAATGCTTTCTTTGTCTCCCCACTTAGCATGGAAGATGAAAGACTCCGGAACCTTTTCAAGCAAAGAATACTCGCAACCATAAACAAAATAAATATCTTCAATTTAACACTTTTTTCCTCCTTTCTCATGCAGAAGTACATGTAAGTACTAGGAAAAAACAGGTGCATAGAAGCTTTCAGCAGCTTTTGAAGACAACCAGGAAGCGAATAAGTCATATGGAGATGTGCTGTAGAAAAGCACTTATAATTGCTAGATACATTTTTCCTAATGAGAATGTGAGATGCCAGTTCTTTCTAAGGTACAGCATGCACTGTTGAATTCTTATCAACACTGATGGATGCTAGTTGTACGGGAATATAATTTAAACAGAGATGTACAGAATGATTCATTAAATTATCAGATAAAGTACTTATGAAAAAGGACTAACAGTAGGAAAAATAAAATGCTACTAGAGGTAAAAAAATTTCCTGTCTTATAAGCAGGAAACACTCAAATGGATGCTCTCAGTACACTGCAGCACTGTCTGAATTGGCATAGAAATACCCTGAAGTAGTACTTTAGTAGTTCTAAAATATCACTATCACAATCAGTTTTTTAACTTTCAAACCTACTGAAGGTCACAGTTTTCCTGTCAATAATATTATTGCTGTTAAAGAAAACGGCAGTGTAATCTGAGATTATGTTATGTTTTGGGCCTGTGATTAGAATTTGAATAGTCGTTTTCTTCCCCCAGGGCAATCCGATTCTCACATAAAACATTTCCATTTTTCAGGATTAGACCTAATGTGATCCACCGTCTGTATGAGATGAAGGTGAGCAGAAAGGAATGAACTGTCTCTCTGCCCTCTCTTTCCACATCTATCAGTAGAGCTGTTTCGATGTGGATGGAAACACGCTATTCTTTGTAAAGAGCTGGCACAGCATGCCCTCGTTAGTGGAGCATGCCCACTTCTATTTGGCACTCTTGCAGTACCTCATTTAAACACCATGCTGCAGGGATTTTGTAAAGTCTTTGGGATCTTAACTATGAAAGAAGTTATTCTTGTTAATTCCTGCAACTTCCTGGGCTTGATACATGGCATTGCCTGGCACAGATTTCACTTTCCCCGTGACATGGAAAAAGCACAAGCACTCCCGTCAGAGAACAATTTGCTTCAGTGCCATACACTAGCACAGAAGATCTGTGATGAACAAGCTTTTAATTTTGTATTGCCACACTTTTAGTTGATAATTTACAACTTGACAAAGCTGTGTATCAATGACTGTGCCAAAAGCTCAGTTCTGAACAAAGTCGCTAAAAGAAGTGTGAGTGCAGACAAGAGAGCGCTCATGGGATGCTCACAGAAGAAGCTTTGAAGATACTTTTGATCCAGTGCCATCATTTTTATTGCTACATGCATTCTATTTATTGCTAATGTGGGACAGGCCAGGAAAAGCCCCAAGAAACTATAAATGATGTCTTTCAATTTGGGAAGTGTCTTCTGCTTCTCTGAACCCCAAGGCAGCATCTACCAAATCCAGAAGTGCACAGAGACTTAGAGAAGCATGCCCTCTGCAATTAGAAGATCTCTTTTGATCAAATTGACATTTAATCAAAATGTATAGGTAGCCAAATTTCAAAGAGCATCAGACTTTCAGCAAAAAGCCCCACTGGGTCCTTCAACATGATGTCAGCCCAAGCATGTCAGGCAAAACTGCTGGGATGGGCCATTCCTTCTGTGAGAATACCAGCTGCTTGAATGCATGGTAACATACCTGAAAGAAGCATTTCAATGCCAAAATGTGATGCTAAGTGCTAAAAAAGAATACTAATAGAATTTAAGAGGACTTGCATTCTCTATGAGAAATCTTGACCCACAGGGAGCCAAAACTATTTCAGAGAAAGTGCTTACACACAGTCAAGCATTTTCTGAAGAAAGTGACAGCACATGAACATAGAATAGTATAGGACCTTTTCTGCTTACCTGACTGTTGTCTTGTACCTTGAGAACTTCACAATAATCCTTAACTACAACACTCTCCTAGCGCTCTTCCTCTGCACCTTTTCCAGATGAAGAGAGGCTGAGATTATCTGCTTCGTTGATGCAGATATAACAAAGCACACTGTGTTGTGAACTAACACCCTTCCTGTGGAACAAATATTAGGAAGCAGCTGAAGAGATATTTAAGACTCCTGTGTTTCAGCATAAAACAGAAAATGCCTGCTTTCAGATTCTGGAGGAGGGTGGAGACCATGAAATATGAAATCTCAAAGGAAAAACTCAAACAAGCAGACTGTTTAGTGAGGAAGGCTTCTCTGACGCCTCTTTTAAAATATATACAAAACTGCTGCATATTGATATATTGCAGGGCATTGATAAAATACCAGAGCCATCGAGTAATCCGATGAGATTTGGGCAAAGGTTTCATATTTAGTGTGTGAGATGCCTTTTTGATTTTTTTTTTAAATGACAGTTGTTTGGAGCTGCTCAGTGATTTTGAAACCAGCAATCCCTTTGCACTTCTGAGTATGAACATGTCTGTGTACGTATAGGATCTCATTGTTTGGTGGTTTGGGACAGTAAGATAAATCCCTTAGCCATTCTTTACACAACACTTATAATCTATGATGGTTATTACTGCATAATTTTGAATTATATTATCACCCTGGAGGAATACTATTTCAAGAAATCAGCAGCCAAGACATCTGACGTTCCTGTCCCAACCATTTAAATTAGAACAAAATCAGTTGCATCTCCCAAATTATCTGCCTAGAAACATGATTAGTGAACAATAACAGCTAAGTCTGCATGTAAATGTCTCCTGTTCCTATGTTCCAGCTGAACTGTTCTGAACAGCTAAGGCTAAGGATATATGTCAGGAGGACTTTGGGTAGCATTACTGTGTTGTCTCACGCTGTCCTCTATCTTTTCCTGCCAGGTCTTCCTTTAAACACTTTCTCCTTCATAACTATTATCTGCAGTTGACCACTGGACTTTGAAACTGTAAAGTGCTTTCCATATCTTTTTGCTTCCGCCTATCTCCACTTTGAAATCACAGAGCTTGTTTTGTATTGCTATTACAAGTGGCATGACAAAGAAAAGGGTGGGCAAAGCTGAATGAAAACAGGGAGCTCTTTAACTGCAACAAAATGTGGCAAAATATCACAACTCTTCAACTGAAAAGAAAGAGCTGCTGTACTTAAAATCTAGTGCAGTGAATCTAGTGGTGAAATGAAAAACAATCTGATGAGGAAATGGAAAAATAATCAGAAATCAAAACCATAATAAGTGGAAAAAGGATTAAACAAAATATTGACATGGAGCAGAAATCATGAGCTGTAACTATACTGATGAAAAATATAGGGAAAAATCCATAGCTAGGCAGAACAAAAATAAGAAACAGTTTTCTAAATATATTATTAGGAAAAGAAACCCAAAGTCAATTACTAATGGAGACTGAGGGATTGTTTATGAAGATAAAGAAAAATTGAATAGACTTATAAATATTTTGGAGGTTAAATATTTGGAGAGAAGGAGCCTGATCTGCTTAGGTCTTGTGGGTAAAGAATTTTGCAGTTTGTTAATGGTTAGGTGGTATTACACAATGCTATGGAACCCGGAATGTTAAATTCTGATTTAAACTTATGTACGTGCACCCTGGAGTTCTGCTAGAATTGTCTGAGCGGATCTTTGGTCTCTTATGTCAATTTTTAACAAACCCAGGGAAGTTACAAGGCTTAAAGAACTTCAGCTTTATGCAAATGTTAAAGTGGAGAAATTAGATAACCTGGATAGCTACTGTCTGGGTAGCTGAAGAACAATTTTAGAAAAATACTAAAAACATCGGTAAGGAACTGTAGCTATAAAAATTCGATGGAGAGGATTCGATGGAGAGGAGTATAACCAGTGTGGCAATAGCTTTGCAGAAAGTACATTTTGTCTAACAAACCTGTATATAATGAGATTACAGACCTTTATGAGGCATATTTCTGTACTGTACAGGATTTTGATGAAAAATGAGCGCTAGTACTCATTGAAATGAGTAGCATATTGTGTCAACTAAATGTAAAACGATAATGCAGACTGTGCTGATGTTCTGTAGATTTACTCCTGGATATTGTGACTCAGAAAGCGGATCTAATGATTATACTACACAGCAGCAAAACAGGAGGTCCAATGTCCAGTCCAACAGCAAAAAAATAAAGAATATAAATAAAAATATAAATAAAAGCCAATCTAATGCGTGTGGACACTATGAGCATAAAAAAGAAATAAATGGGAACAGTGTGGTAAAAAAAAAAACCAAGAGCTACATAGGAGAATTCTGATGTCTGTATTCTTAATGCAGAAAACAGGAAAATGTAAAAAGGCTTAAAGATATCTTGGACTTATTTCTCCAATAAGTGCTAATGAGCTCTTCTTGTTCAGACTACGGGGTGACCAAAATGAGTGAGTACATTACAGAGAAAACAAAACAATGAAGGCTCTTCAGTCAAGGCAAACAAGCATAACATGAACCAGCGGCTAGAGGTTAAAACCAGATAAACTCAAATTAGAACTGAGTACCTATTAGTTAAGAGTGATGGGGATTAACTGCTGGAACAAACTGTCAAAGGAAAGTAATGAATTCTTCTTTTCTTGGTATCTTGAGGTCATGCATTTCTGGAAAATGTGCTCAAGTGGAACACAAGATGTTATTTATTTATAGCCAAATAATTAACTTGGTACACAAGTAACTGTGAAATCCAATCGTGTGTGATATAGGAAGCCAGATTACGCTCTCAGTGTATGATTGCATAGCTTTACCAGATCTGGGCACGTGAGCACTTTGTCAGCTACAGATGTTTACATATTGATAAGTAAAAGTCAGTAGAATGAATGAAAAATTGACTCTCCTTTTGCCATAATTTCACAGAATCAAATACGCTGTTATGTCTCTGCCACTCGATCCCTCTCAATGCTTCCATATGCTCATGCACTTCCCAGATGAACAGCCAACACTTTTAAGTTAACATCTGCCTCTGCTTCTACAGTGAAAAACTGCTCAGCCTCATTATTTAGCTCATTTTCTTCTTTTATTTTGAAGAGTAGAACAGTATTATGTATTTCCCTGATTCATGTTCTGTGCTTCCTTTTTAATCATGTAATTTTCAGGTAGTGGATTCAACACCTACCAGTTTCACTGACAAAATGCCACTCAAATAAGTATTAAATGAAACTCATAATCCTTTAGGAATCTCACCTAATGATAAAGATCTCAAACGACTACAGTTAGGTAAATAAATATTTAGCATTTTCCTACTGCAGATTTTCCCTCTGAGCATTTCATCTTCTTCCTTGAATTTTGTCTGTGTGTATCTTTAGTTCTGCTTCCTTCCTAAAGAAATAACAAACTATTTACACAGGAGTTCTGCCATGTCATAGCCTTTAATTATTATCTCTTATACTGCGTTTCAGAGATATTCTATTTCATCTTTTATATGTACTTTCCTCAACCTACTAGTGAAAAAAAAAATCTCACTTCCCTTTTACTCTTTGACTGTCTGAAGAATTTCACTTTATTTTTGTAGTTATTTTATTTCAGCAGCAATTCCCATTACCTTCTCCAAATTATGTACATAGTTTTTTTCCAGAGACAGATCCTGTTAGGGAAAAGTTCTAGGAGACTCCACTGGATTATTCTCTATTTGTTTCTTTTCCAATACGTCTCTTAATTATGCTGTATGTTTTCTTGTTATTTCTTCCTTTTCCTTCAAATGTGGTATTTTTAGTCCTCAGAAATAAATTCTTATTTCTTGAGTTCTCTTTAAGGAACTGGAAATAGATTTTGTTGTAGATTTATTGCCTTCTGGATGTATGTGTGAATTCCCACTGGCAGCCACAATAGCCCTGGTTTACACATTTGAATGCTGGGACAACATATGCTAATTATACCCGTAAGTTTAGCATTATTAGCTTTCATTTCTTGTGCACTCCGACAGATGCAGTTTTACACTTAGACATTTCATACCTATGCTACAGTGTGTACTTGAGTACAGACTTTCACCTCATCTCAGATCTTATAATTCCAAATAAATCATGTATACTGTAAAGTTAAATTGTGTGCAGCACCAGCTTGCCATCCCATTAGATGGTAAACTCAAGAAGCACAAATTTATGCTTGCAGACCATAAAGCGTATATAGCCACTGAAACCACACTTGGTGTGGATTTAAAAGTAAGCTGGAATCCAGCTGCCACATTTTGCAGTGTTTGCAGAACAAATTTTGCCAGTATAAACCTGACTTGCAAGCGCTTGGAGTCTTTCACCTTAAATTGTTCGTCTTTGCTATAAATGAACTCTTTATTGAAAGTGACTTCTCTTTATCTTCTCATCTTGTACTTTTTATCCTACTTTGCCATCCTTTTCTCTTTTCGTAACACAACACTTCAACTTCAGAAAATAATGATAGGCAAATAATATTATTCCAGGCCAGGAAAGCTGAAATGCCCTTCCTTGTTGTGAATAAGCTCCTTCAAAAAGTGCAGAGAGATTTTCAGTTTTGTAATATATAAGTCTGTACTCCAATGGGCAAATGTGGAAACTTTCAGCTTCCATTCTGAGCACAGAAAAGCGTCATACTTATTTGAAAGAGTGACCTGGCAAGAATAAGGATTGAAAAAAGATCATGTGAGTGATAATTGCTGGCCAACCTCATGGTCAAACACAGCAAGCACAGTCTGAAAAAGCTAGGTGCTCCTGGTCCTTTAGCTGCCTATACTTCTGTATGGATACAGTCTTTCATTTCAGGACACCTTGACAAGAATTAAGAGCCTGCTTAGAGAAACGTAACTGTTCTAAATTGCCCCAAACTGAACACCCAAATGTCCTATAGAATAATTATCCCCTTATACTATTAAGTCCTGCTTGCCCTCAAATACTCTTCACCGACTAACAAAGGAAACAGGGTCATCTTCTAACCTCAGTTACTTATTCTTGCATCAGAGAAATAACTATCAGCTCTGTGGCCTGCAGAGAATCCTGCAGGTAGGGCTGTACAGTTCAATCTAACTTGTATGGAATTCTGTTTTTATTTTTCCTACCAATTTCTTATAATCTTAGTAACCCAATTATCTGCACTGAGCTCTCAGGGCAGTGAAAGCTGTAAGTACAAATTGTTGAACTTTACTTCTAAAAAAAATGTTGGTAGTCATTAATGTTGTTTTATGGCTACTAATTTCACAAAGTGTTTGGATACAGAATTTTGGTTCAGACCTGGTTTTCCTGGTATATACACTGTGAGATGCTAAGAGGAAGTACAGTGTCTATTTCTGATATTCATAAGTTAGTATGGTACTAATGATAGGAAAAAAGAAATCAGTAACTATCTATTAAATAATAATATCTTGATACAGGAAATACAGGAATAGTTGTTCTCAATCTCATTAGGATTAAGCAGTACACTGAAGATGATTCAAAATGCCATTTTACCAAAAGGAATGCTGGAAACTGAACCACTTCTGAACTACTGCCTTCTGAGTTCAAAGAGGAACTGTTGAAACACTGGATCTCTGCCTGAGCATTTTTTTTCTCTCCTGCTTTTTTCTTCCTGTTATCATCAAAGGCTCTGATCATTAATCCCAGTCAAACAAGAAGTCAGCACGCTTCATAGGATCAACAGCTGAACTGGGATCCAGGAAAGATGTGCCCTCCTCCTGCTTCTGTTGGTAAGTTGTCATAGGAAGGTCAGCTTGTGATTCCTTCATATGTTTTGCCCATCAATTTGATATTGGTTATGGCTTGAAGGGCCATAACAGTACCTACTTGAGGATGCTTCAGTGTGCTGAACCAATGTAGCAAAAGTTAATACAATGGGTAATTCCACAAGCAGTGGAATTTTACTGCATAAACGCTGCATTTAAGTGTATTATATTACCTAGTAATAAAGTTTTCGTAGTTAAGTCAACTGTAACCTCATGTGCACTTAACAATAAAGAGTCCAACAAATTCAAGAGTGCCTACATCATTAAAAGAGAGCAAATCCCACTCATCTCAAGCAAGGTTTTCATCATGTCACTATCTCCATCTGATTCTGTGTGATTCAGTGCCTTCACTTGAAAATGGGTCCATACACAAATGAGTTGGCTCGTGCAGAGACTGCTCAGGTTGATTGTGGTTGGAGTTAAATGTGAAATATCTGTCCTGTGAACCCTTATACTGTAGAGATATTAGCTTGAAATCCCTTGTTACTTGCACACTTTACCAATTTATAGTAATGTTCAGCGGAATCTAATCAGCTGATTAGATCATTCTATGCCAGACATCTACTATGGAAAAGATACAATATTTGCACAGAGAATAACAGAACAGACGTAGAGAAATAAATAAGCCTTTACCCGCTGTGCTTAATTTTGCAGAAAGATATGGAAAGAATGAAAAGGTTAAAAGGAAGGGCAACAAATATAAGTAGTTTAGTACTTAACTTCAGCTATGAATGGAAGCCATGAAAACTATGAAAAGCCATTAAAAGTATTTATTACAAAACAGGAAATCACAGGTCTGATTATGTTGCCACTCATAAGCGTGAAATTCTAGAACAGACATCCCACAGGAAAGCTACCACAGGAAAGGACTTAATAGAGGGCATGAATGAAGTACTGTGCTTCAAGGGCCATTGGAATGAACCCAGCCTCCTAAACCTGTTTTTTTTCTTCAAAATATGAGACTGCTTAAAGAGGAAAATGAATTTCCAGTCAGATGGGCCAGAATCAATGATGGTTTAGAGCAATGTTTTTTTCCTCCTGTGGGTCAGCAATAATTCAAAGGTACTGACTTTAATAAAAATAACTAGTGTGTGTTTAAAATGGATTTAGAGGATAAAATTTGCCAAACAAACCAATTTGGCATAGGAGAAAAATATGTATATTATTCATATTATCACATGAAAAAGCTCATGCTAGAAAACTTGCATGTTCTGTTTGTAAGATTACAGGTATTCAGCACAAGAGAAAAAGGTAAATTTTCTTCCTTTTCCTTTTTTTTTTTTTTTTTTTTT
>PPHD01009528.1:8107-20588 GCA_002909625.1 Bambusicola thoracicus
TCTGTGCACAAGGAGCTCTGCTGACACTGACAGAAATGTTCATAAGAGCCCAGGTTAGCTAAGCCTGGGCACTGCTGCAGAGTACAAGGATTTGCACTCCTTGGCTGGATTTGAAGTCACAGCGCTCACACGAGAACACGTGAAAGAGCAGAGAGGGCAGTCAGAAGAAACACAGCTGTCTTTTGGAAGAGTGGGTCAAATAGCTTTGAAGCCTGAAGAAGGCTTTCTGTTTTTTGGTAGGCTGTGAGGTGTCCCACCACCACGAGCAGACAAATCCTCCCAGGCAGAGCACAGCTGATCTAAACATCCAGATGGTTCCCAGCTCTTTCCCACCTGCCTCCATGCAGGCAGGCTCCTTCTGATTTGAGTAGGGTGCTGCATGAAAACAGGACTCTGCCCATAGGGAGCTGGACAGGGCCAGCAGAGGATGTAGGCTGGCAGGAGTTTGGGGCATGCTATGCCTTTGTCTGCAAAGCAATGAATGCAACCAAACCCCAGGACCCAGGCACTGCCAAGCAGCTGCAAAGGATTTCAGGTCTTTGCACTGTCCACATACGTTTAGTCATCAGTGTTGTTTGTCTTCCTTCTGATTCATCTCCATTCTCACACATACACCATTTATAGATGGATAAATCAAGTGAGCTTCAGGAGCTGCTTGTTGTTTTCAACAGCTGCTGGGAAGATGCTTCCTGAGTACTCTAAATATGGACATGCCTGCATCCCTCACTAGCTGTATCAGGCATGTCTCCAAGATCAAATGAACTCGTTTAGAATTAATTCTTAGGTTCTATACTAGACATGATTGGCATGTTTTATATTAAGTAGGATTCTGTGCATTCTTAAAGGAGAAGAAATACTTCTCAGAACCACATACATACTAATTTTAAACTGAAATCATAGAATCATAGAGTGGCCTGGATTGAAAAGGACCACAATGACCATCCAGTTCCAACCCCCTGCTATGTGCAGGGTCACCAACCAGCAGCCCAGGCTGCCCAGAGCCACATCCAGCCTGGCCTTGAATGCCTGCAGGGATGGGGCATCCACAGCCTCCTTGGGCAACCTGTTCCTATAGGAACATAGGAAATAGGTTGTCCCAAGACAGTAGGATGTCTCTCTTTTGACACTGAGCCATTACAAAGACAATATAATCATTTGGATACCACACCATCAAAAGAACATTTAAAAGATAAGGAAATATGGATTTTAAAAGCACACAGTGCACGATGGATAAGCTTAACAAAGCAACAAACCATCAGGGCTCATCCAGAGGCCCTGGGGACGCTCAGAATCTGGCCAAGCACAGATATTATCTAATCACTTCAGTCCTTAGAGCCTCCATCAGCTGCTTTAAAGATTTGCCTCAGAACGGAACCACCTTTTCATGCAACAGTGACAGCAGCGCTGGTTTCCAAGTCAGACCCACAGAGCACTGAGCAAGGTGCAGAGGCACACCCAGAGCCCAGCAATGAGCAACCAGCTCCAGGAGCTCTCAGAAGTTCACTACGGCGCAGAGGAACTGATTCATTTTCTACCTTTTAAAATACAGAACAAATGCTTGAAAACTGCTGGCACTCGGATATTCAGCAAAGTTCCCATCAGCTTCCAGGTCTCCGGTGGGACCCTGTGCCAAGTGCAAAGTTAGGCTGGATTCTTTTCTGTTTTTTAAACGAACAATTTATTCTGTGTTGTGATGATAGAGCTGTGAAAGCTGCCAGATCAGCTCTGCTTGGAACAGACCTCAGGGCTGGCGCGGAGCCTCGAGGCCATTCACACGCAGCTCTTTAAGAGTTTGGGAAATTGAATCTGACCGTACGAGAGTTAGAGATGAGGAAATATGAAAGACTTGGGGGAGGCACAGCCTTCTGCTTTTGTTCTGCACTCAGCCTGTTTTACCCTGGTACAGGGGGTACCTCTGTCACATTCAAGCAGATCAGCCATTGGAGAGTCCTCTATTTTGCACAGCCTGTCTTGTTTGGAAAAATGCCTGCTGCCACGAAAGCTGCGTTTTATTTCAAACCTTCTGCAGCTCTGTGCTGCTGCAGGAATGCTTGCAACAGGTGGAGGCTGGCAGTACATGCCCTGAATGGTGGCTTGCCGTCAGGACAAAGGAGCACAGTGAGGCGGTACAGCCGTCAGCTCTGGAGATGTTCCCAGGGATAAAATTAAGGGAAGCTGCCAGAGGGAAATCATACACAGCTGTCTGCTCTGGGCCCAGGCGAGTTTCTCATGGTAGGCAACAGTCAGCAGCAGTAAGGCTGCTTCAGCACACGCACCAGTACAGCTGCGCTGCGCTCACCTCCATTTCCTTGAGTGATGCCTCCTGAATGCCTTTCTTTCCTTTTCTTCTAGCAGAATTGCTTAAATTTGCATCTGATTGCCATAACGCATCCCTACCTGCCATTTGTTCAACCCGAAATTAACTTCTCCTAAGAACAAAACATTAAATGAGATGAAAGCTCTCCTTTTAATTTATTTCCAGCAGCTCTTCTTTTTTTGCTCTGAAGGTTTATTTTCTTTTTATGGCTGTTTATTACGGTTTTGTTCCTTTTACTGCTATGCTTCCCCCAATCTACGTGCTAGCTGAACACTGCAGTAAGGGCTTTGCATGAAGAGCAGCACAGAGGGGAAGTTTCCCTGCAGATGGCCGTCTATCACAACGCCTCTTGGAGCAGAGCATGACAACGCTGATGTCAGATCTGTTATAGGTTCAGGCAGCCTCAGGCACACTACAGTTGCCTTCTCAAGCTTTAAATTGAAAGGAGGATACTATATTTCAGTGTAGCTCTACTGCAATTACACTTTGAGTGTGCTGCGTTATCAGCATAGGTATCAGATAGCTGGAAGGATGTAGGCAAAATTGATTGCAGTCCTGAAGAGACAGACTGCATGTACCAAGTGCATTTGGCCAGCCACGCACACAGCTACAGAAGCAGAAACAACCTGCACAGGAGGCCTGCAGAAAGCTGGAGCATGGGGCAGAGGTGCTAACCGTGAGCTTCCTCGCCTGCTTTTTGTGGGTTCGCAGAGCCCTGGGATGCACTCATCCTCCCAGATAACAAAAAGTTGGAGCTGCTCCTTTCCCTTAGAAGAGGGCAGAAGACACTTTCCCCAGCCTTACGTCTTCCCGTGGGATGGGGCGAGAGGTAGATGTAACAGAATATGAGCACCAGCTCAATGCCTAGCCCTGCCTCATGCATCCATGCACAGCTGTGCTTGGACATGTTGTCTTTACAAACACATTTGGCTAGCTGGACTTGTAGGAGCCGTTTCCCTGGTCAGATTTACTCCACACGAGAGTACTGCTGCTGCATTGAAAGGAAATAATCTACAGTAGGAATCAAGTTTTAAGTCACCAGACTTAAAATGTTTGTAAAGCCAGCAGGGATGGGACGGTGGGCAGGAGCACTGAGCTTTCTGGCAGGCTCAGCACAGAATTTCTGCCTGGCCTTGTCAAGATGAAACATTCTCAGCAGTATTAAGGAAGAGAAGCTTGCTACCTAACTCAGCCAAATCTCTGGTTATCAGCTTTTAATTACAATTAGCTAGGTGTCAGTAACCCTTGACCTGCTGGGCACACGTAAACACCCTGGGCACCTCCTCTCTCTCAGTTGCAGGAGCTCTGAGCAGCAATGGAACAAAAGGCATCAACACGGCCATCATCGTGCTTCTGGTTCTCATCTTGCTGAGCTCCCTCCTGAGCTCCGGCTTTACATGCACCAACGCTGTGAGCAACCCCTACCAGACCTTCCTCGGACCCATTGGAGTGTACACCTGGAGTGCCATAAGTGGTGAGTGATGTGTCCACGCTGACCACTTTGTGCCCACCTTACAGATAACTCTATGTTCTCATTAAGAAATATTTATGAAATGAAACAACTGAAAATGTGTTCACGGGATTGATTGAGTTGGAACGGACCTCTAAAGGCCATCTGGTCCAACCTCACTGCACTGAACAGGGACACCCAGAGCTCCATCCGGTGCTCAGAGCCCCATCCAGCCTAACCTTGGGTGTCTGTAGGGATGGGGTATCACAACCTCTCTGAGAAAGCTGTGCCTGCTGCTCAGATGGCTTTATTTTTGAACCATATCTGCTAGGATATCTGAAAATTAGCTTAACTACTGGTCAAGCAGCAGCATCAGTCTGTAGGAGGCTGGACTTGCTGACAGCAAAGTAGAAGAGTCCCAACAGGTGCAGCATTGCTTCATGCATGACACACATCAAGGAGATAAGGAGAACAGAGTAAGCTAACAAATCCTAGAATTATAGAATAGCCTGGGTTGAAAAGGACCACAATTGACCATCCAGTTCCAACCCCCTGCTATGTGCAGGGTCACCAACCACCAGACCATGCTTCCCAGAGCCACATCCAGCCTGGCCTTGAATGCCTGCAGGGATGGGGCATCCACAGCCTCCTTGGGCAACCTGTTCAGTGCATCACCACCCTCTGAGTGAATGCAGAATTAAAGCAGAACTGAGAAGTGTCCCTGCTGGATGTGACTACAGTGCAATCTGTAAGCCCTCTGTGCCACTATTTCATGGTATTTGCAGCATAACAGTTCCTGGGTTACCTGCCTAGTGAAATAGCCCTCTAAGGTCTCATCAATAGGACAGACTGCAGCTTTGTTTCTGAAATGTATGTTGAACCAAATACATCTAAAACAGCATTAACATCAAAGGGAAGATGGACAGAAGGGCTGAGTCACAGTAAAATGCATTTTGTTCTCTAAAAAAGCACTTGCAGAGATCAAAATAAGCTTCAACATTCCCTAAGCAGAAAAAAAAAATAGTGGAGATGCTGAGTTTCAGAGCCATGGACTCTGCCAAACAGATCCCTTCTGCCAAGGACTCTGTGCTCCTGAGGGCACAGCCCCCATTCCCTTGCAGCTGGCTCCTAACACACCTTGCTGCAGTTACAATCTGTGAGCCTTGACCCCAAATGGAAGAGTTATGGGATTGCCAAACTAAGTATTAATGAGAAAGTAACCCACACGTTGGCTGAGGATCGCAGTTACTTTTAGCAGCCCTCTAAGAGCTATGACCTGGAAGCTGATTTTGCCACGGGCATATTGTGATGAAAAATCACGCATCATTTGATGTGTAACTTGAAGGCTCTTCGTCTTTGCACCAGATGGTCTGAAGTCTCAGCGCCCTCCCTGCTAAATCCCGACCCAATGTCAGCGTGAGCGTTGGTAATATGGTGCACCTGGAGGGAAGGGTGGGAATACTGTCACCAAAAGACATTTGTTATATCTCCGCTAGCGCTATGGAAGCAAAGAAATAAAAGCAGTATTTGGTTAAATGTCAAAGTGGCAGAACTCAACGTACATGAAGGAGGCTGTGGGAAATAGATACAGATCCAAGAAGAGATCTCATTTTGGCTCATCAGAGAGTCATTGAAAAGGCTGGGTAGGAAAGGACCTCAGGGCACTAAGCCCAAGCTCTTGCACAAAGCTCTGCCAACACTGAGCCCATAGCAGGTTGCTCGGGGTCTCATCCACTCGTTGTACCATGTATCCCATGAATTTGGGGTCATATCAAGTAGGCCACCTGCAAGTCACCTGAAGGGTGAATTTATTACATGCATCAGCACTAAATTCAGTTAAAAAAAGGACATCAAATGACAGTAACTAAGGATAGCCAGCATGAATCCATTAATTTTAGCAGAAGATCGTTACCAATAGCACTGGGTTCTGACATCAGGTGGTAAAGAAGTTTTTTAAACACCCTCAGGTTCTAATAACAGAAAATACCAGATTCACACTAGTTCTACTACAGGCATTCACGCTAACGTAGGGAGAATATTGCTAAGTAGCAACTTATAGAGCTACTCAGTACAAGTATTTCTAACAGAATGCTACAGATCCACCTCTAACAGCTGTGCTTCTATTTTCTAGGAATCCTCACGCTTTTGGTCATGATACTTTTTCCTGTGAATGTAGAAGGCAATGAGATGTCTGTGGAGTTGGCCATCAACTGTATTTCTCTGTCTCTGACACATATCGGATCTGAACACAGGTATGAGTACTCCTATTGGATCCTGCTGCTTAGCATCATTTTCAACATCGCTACTATTATTATCATCTATTTCTATGACCATGCAAGGTATTCAAAGAAGAAAGAACAGGAAAGGCCGATTGAAAATGCGTCAAAAGACGTCATTCTGTTTTAAGGACATCACCAAAAAGGGGGTCTAAAATAAAATGACTGTTTAATATGGACAACCCCAGCTGATCTTTTGCGTTCAAACTGAAGCTCAATTAACAAAATAGCCTGTTGCTTCTTCAGAGCAGATTGATTTTACTTTTCTCACGAAAGATGTTAGGGTAACGTCAGCTTCCATTGGAAATATGCTGCCTGAGCGCCTCTGAGCAGAAGTGCCCAATGCCAGCACCTGCCTGCAGGATGGACTACTGCTCGTAGCCAGAGGGATCAGCAGAAATTGTCCCCTAAAAGGGAAGGGGCACAATAAGCCACCACCCCACACACCCAAGAAGCTGTTACAGCCACGGCCCAGGCTTGGAAAGCCATAGCACAAAGGACTCAGAGCCAACTCCATCCTTCATAGCCCACAGATGCCTTTCTGAGTGCCACACGGAGCTCCCACCTCCCGGACCTGTTGGACCACAGGGCAGGGCCACCATGGCTGCCCTGGCTGTGTGTTACTGTGAATGCATCGCTGCCCATTGGGTGTGGATGATGGGAAGACTGAAGGCATTGCATCGATCGTGTGCGCAGTCTGGGGTCTAAGGGCCAGGACAGTACTGATGCCAAAGTGGTCACTACAGTACCAGTGCTTCATTCCATCCTGCAGTGTTACCGCTCTACGTCCCTGCTCAGGTAACCCTCCTGCACCCATCCATGTCCAGCTCATGTGCATGGCTGGGGAGGCTCAGCACTGCAGCAGCAAGGCAATGGCCCATGCAAGGCAGCAGAATGGCCCCACATCTACCATTTTAATGTACAGAAACCCGTCCCTGTGCAGGGACAAAGGGAACACAGTGCTGTGAGAATGCTGCTCTGTGCACACAGCCCCGGAGATGAGCACCATGCAGAGCAGCCAGCACCTTCTGCTCCTTCTCTCCTACCTCTGCAGCTACAAGAACAATGTTTTATTGCACGATTTTCCTTTGCAATAGGACCGTCACAGCCATACTTGGCATCTGCCCTATGATGCAAGAGATGCTCGCAGATGAAGAAAAGCATCTCTAGGAGGAGATGCGATGCAAGAGGTGACTTCCCACTATTTATGTCAAAAAAATAAAGCTTCAGGATTAAAGAGTTATGCTTCTCGCCACTTTGCTCCTTCAAAGGAACTGAAAAGGAGGGTTTTAAGCATTTATCCGAAAGCATTATGAGGGCAGAGCAGAGAAACATAAAACAGGGTTTGTAGGACCTGGGGAATGGGATAGGTCAGTGCCATGACAGCCATTATCTGCTCCCTCTGACAAGAGCCATGCCTAGAACGGCTTTCCCTGCTGTAAACATTTCAGTTCGAGTATCAGATGTTCTGCACCCACGAGCTGAGCTGGCAGCAAGTCAAACATTTGCCAGTTTTGCTTTGGCTGCAAAATTTTTCACACGGTTTCGGCGTGCATCTGTCAGCGTTGCACCACGCCAGCACCCATCAGGCAGCGCACTTACGCTGCCATCAGGCACTTGCTCGGAGAGAAAGGAAGTTGGTGGAACAGAGCAATGTCAGAGGTGGCTCCCGCTGGGAAAAGGAGCGGCTCGGCAAGGCTTTGGGGCTCCTGTTGTGCAGAGCTGCTGCCTGCAGGGTGTTGGGGCGTGGGAAGGAGCGCCGCTGTCTGCAAGGAGTCAGGCAGTTCAGGTGTCCATTTCCTGAAGCTTAATAAGAGGAGATGGTGCGGGGGCTGACACTGCACTGCTACAAAGGAAGGAAAAAGAGAGCGCCACACAAACCAGCCTTGTGTTTTGCTTTTAGGATATAAAGGAGGAATGGGTCTGGCTCTTGCCAGCCAGCCAGAATGGGAATGAATGGAGCTGTTCAGTACATTCCTTCTCCTAACGAGAGCAGATTCTGGCAGTTACCCTCGGGTAAAGAAGCAAAGGGCACGCGCTGTCGGCACCAAGCTCCCACCTTATCTAAATGGAGTAGCTTTACCCATTCATCACTTGCCAGCAGTGGAGGTGCAGCGCCAGGCCAAGGGAAGGAGCGGGGCAAATCCCAGCCCTGCAGCCAGGCTGATTTGGTAGCAGGTGATCGCCTCAGCAGCTGTTTCCTACTTCTCCCAAATCTCTTTTAGTCACAGAATGGCCAGGGTTGGAAGGGACCTCGAGGACCGTGAATCTCCAACCCCCCTGCTAGGCAGGGCCACCAACCTCCCCATGTACCAGAGCAGGTTGCCCAGGGCCCCATCCAACCTGGGCTTCAGTTTCACCCTACGGAGAAGTTCTGCTGCAGAGCTGCCAAAAAGCAGCAGCTTTTTCCTTGGAAAAAGGCACAAGTTCCCCAACACACAGTAAATTACCAATGACCTTAGCAATTAGCAACAGAGAAGAGTTAATAACACACAGAGTAACGCCTGGTGCCGGCACCTCCTCGTGACAGCGTGGTCAGAGCCCTCAGCAGCAGAAAGCAGAGCACAGCACTGCTGTTCAGCGCTGCTATCAGCCGCAGAGCCACCGATAAAACCAATTCCTGTCCCCCAGGAGCTGTTCTGCTGAAGAGCCATCCGGCTCGTGCTATTTAAAACCACTGCATGTGGGGGAACCGCCTGAGCTAACGATCGCCATTCTAAATCAAGAGCCGAACCGCCAGCGCGGTAATGGCTTTTATTACAGAAGTGTCAGAATTAAAAGTCACTATCACCTTTCTGGTCGTATGGGGCAGAGCTCCAAACCAGCATGGGGAGAGGGGGCAGCACGTCCCCAGGAGTACAGCTCTGGTCACAGCAATGGGGATAAATGAACACGCACAGCTCTTTCTACAGGTTTCTCCTCTGCAAATGGGACCCATGAAATGTATTTGAGTATAAAGGCAACTTGAGGAATTTTTGTATGAAAACGTACAGGACAGCATAAGAGAGTGCCCTCACAGGCACACATGCCACGTGTGTGTCCCAGCTGCAGCCAGCACCAACTGGGGCTGATGGCATCAGCAGGGGAGCACTGCTGCGGGGAACCCCAAGCAGAGAAATAGCCGCTTGGAGAGATGCACCGCAAGCACTCAAGTCTTTCATCTGGTGCAAATTTAAGTGCCCCTTTTCTGGATGTTCTTGAGCCTCTCTATCCTTTGGAGGGGGCTTCTCTCAGCCCCTTCCCCCGCTGTGCGCCTTGGAAGCCATTAGAGGGCAGCAGTCCCCTGCCCAGCCTCATATACTGCTGTTACCTATTTTCTTCTACAGAAGAGTGGGGGGGAACCTCCTTACAGCATCGTCCTTACATATACATTTACTTCACCTGCTCTGCTAAGACACAGATAACAACAGAAGCAGCACATCGATCCTAGGAGCTCTACTGAGCCCTCCCCATGTCTGTGGATGCACTGGGAGCGACAACAGCAGCACATGGACTGAAGGCTTGCTTGTATAGGACTGATGGAAAAGGCTGAAACAGAACGTACAGTTTTATACAGCCTCAATCTTTAGAGTAAGGGTAAAAGCTCGATCTTCCCTCGCTCGTATCCCAATGCTGCATCAGTCTGATGGGACTCTTTGGGCAGAGAGTTTGCCATTCAGAGTAGGGAAACCAGTGATGGGATATAGCAGGACAGGGCAATATGTCAGCATGCTGGTGGTCAGTCTGTCTATAGCCCCCAGGTAAGTGTCAGCACTAATAAAGCCCTCAGAGATGGATGATACCCTAATTACAAGAGCTTCTAAGGAAAAACACTACTTATAACAGAAATACAGCTTAATTTCTTAACGACTTTGGGGCTCAGCAAACACATTGCTGTCTCCTGCCCACAGTCCAGGTGAGTGCAGAGTTTCTGCCCTTCTTAGTGAGGGTGAAGTCTCCAGTTTCGAAGCGCCATGACAAAGGAACAGTGCACTGATTCTGTCTCCCATAAATCCCCATAGGTAAGCACGGGAAGGGTGGGACAGATGAGTTGGGCAGAGATGGGGATGGAGACCTGGGTGCCCGGCAGAGCTCGGAAGGTTCTCTAATGGCCCCATCCACCTCCACATCACCTCCAGCATTACCAGAGCTCTCTGAGTCGCACCTCCTAGAGCCACATATCACCTTTTCGAGCCTTTTCCCAAATCTTAACACAACTTCTACTCTTTCTGATGGAGAGGGCTGTTAAAGCCCCATGACTGAGGTCTGAACTGCTGTGCCTGCGCTGGGAAAAGCATTCCTGCCGATTTTATGCAAGCAGTTGGAAATAGGAAAGAATAGGAACTTTCATTGACTCCAGGGAGCTTTGGATCAAGCAGTGAACCAATTAACATGACAATAACGTGGAAACTCTCCGTGTTTACCCTGCAAGCTGAAGCTGATGGGGATCAAAATATCCTCACTAATCTCTTCCTCCCTCCAGCAGGCTCCTTTAAAGAGGAGAGAACATAGATTAGAGACTCCAGAGCAGTTGTTGCTTCAGCCACTAATGTCTCCGGTGCACCTGTGCATGTTCTGAAGTGCAGTGGGGGGATGGGAGGAAGCAACTGAGCTAATTCCTATATTAGAGTCATCTAAACACTAAGCATTAGGCACCTCTATGTAGATATCTTATCTAATACCAGACCAGGCTGCTCAGGGCCCCATTCAACCTGGCCTTGAACACCTCCAGGGCTGGGTTATGTGTTACACCTGATGGTGTGACCGAGCCCCCAGCCAGCAAGGGGGAACAAAACAGAAACCATGCTAAGCATGCACAGGGATGAAAGTGCTGCTCAGTAACGTCCTTCACGGCAGAGCAGCCTGGCAAAACACACCTCTCAAGTAACACTTTAATTGATAAATGTTGCTCGGGCCATAAATTACCGTTTTCCTGGCATGACATCCTACCTGCAACATAGCTGCACAGGCTGAGGAGAAGAAAACTGACAATTCATATTCATCCATCTTCATTTGTCTTCTGTGAGCAGTGGAACACCATTAGGGGCCCCGTTTCAGAGCACCAGCCTTTAGTACCTGATACCATCTCAGAGGTAACTCACCTCCATCCTTCCCCTCACCCCACTGCCCCCATCCCTGGCACCATGCTCCAGTGACCCAAATGCCTTCAAAATAAGGCACATTTAGTCAGAGAGTCACAGAATGGCCTGGGTTGAAAAGGACCACAGTGCTCATCCAGTTCCAACCCCCTGCTATGTGCAGGGTCACCAACCACCAGACCAGGCTGCCCAGAGCCACATCCAGCCTGGCCTTGAATGCCTGCAGGGATGGGGCATCCACAGCCTCCTTGGGCAACCCGTTCCAAACTATTCCTCCAACAGACATGAGTATTTCATGGAAGAAGAGAGAAATAACAACACAAGGGGACATCACCCAAAACAAAGCCTAAATGGCTACACCTGTTAAGTTTCAAATGCAATTTGCAGCCACTTGGTACCAGTACCACAGTGGTCCCTGCAGATCAACACCATTGCATGGTACATAGTATATTGGATTTTAATAGAGCCTCTAGCTTTGATATGAGACAATGACTGAAATATGCCCACAGAAATCAAAGGGGCCTGCAAGCAGGTGTGCCTTCAAATTATTTTGCTGCAGCCAGAGGGTGAATATTTCTAATCTGGAAGTTATTTCTATAATTGAAACCAAAGAGGAAGAGTTGCTCCTGGTGAAGTCTGGGAAGCTTTTCTATGATGGGAACAAGGTTGAAAGTACTTTTAGGCAGCACATGACTGAACAGCACGACCAGTGCCAGGGAAGGCTATAGGAAACGAGGTGTAAGATCCAATCAGTTCTTTATCAGAGCAGAGTATTGAAGAAACTGCGGTATGAAAGAGCTGCATTGGGTTGCAATTTTTGTTACTTAAAACTCATTTAATAAAAAAAAGAAGTGAGGGAACAGGGTGCTGCCTTCTTCTGTACATACCACTCTTCATCCTCAGTATAGAAAGGATGCTGCTACTTATGTGTGTAGCTGTCTGTGGCATGGGCTTGAAAGAGTTGTTTAATTGATTGCCATGATGTAAATAATCAAAGTAGTTGAAAGAGCCCAATTTTCGCCAAGAGGGCAGCGAGTGCCCGCCATGGCAGACACCTACATGTGCATTGAGCTGCCGCCTGCCGGTTGGGAAGGGTAAAGCCATCTTTTAGCCAGATATTTTGTGGAACCAATTCTACTACAGCTAGCAAAAACAGCCTACCACCGTCAGAGCATTTGTGAGCTCTCTTCCATCGCACACTGAACAAAGACACACCAATAAACGTGGGCTGCACGTCATGCCCTTGCGCATGGCTGGGTGGTGCAGCCTGGGCAGGGCAGCTGGCATCCTCCTCCTCCTGCTCCTCTTCTCCCTGTGCTGTCAGGAGCTTTGCTGATCAATGGCAGGGAATTTGCCCAGA
>PPHD01009529.1:0-20588 GCA_002909625.1 Bambusicola thoracicus
CAGGCACTGAGATACTGGAGGAAATACAGCTGTTGACTGTTGTTTAGCCTTTTGATGATGAAACAGAACAGATTTCTTTACCATCTGAGATGAGGCACAGTTACAAAAGGCTAGCAAGGACCTTTGAAGTCTTCGTAGACCATTCTGAGCATGGGTGCCCCTCTCACAAATTGATCACCCTTCATGCTGAAGCTAAGAAGGGATTTTCCTTCCCTTCTACTTTGGAAAGGCTGATCAGCAGACTCACTGCTTGGGTGATTAAACATGCTTTCAAAGTCCTGCTCAAACTGATGCACAGTTCCATTTACTGGCACTTCCCAAATGATCTGAAATCTTCAGACACTTGGTACATGTGCATCTGCTTGCTTCTTACCTAACCAAGGAGAACAATTAGTGGGGCTCAACATTTCATGGCCTTTCATAATGTGAGGTTATGGCTACTGTGGTTGCCATGCTGTGGTGACCACAAAAGATGTTCAAGCATCCCCCCGTCTGCCAAGAATGTGACTTAGTTGAGTGTGCCTGTACTGTCAGGGTTTGCTCACATAGCCTGTAACAACTTACTGTGAATCACAGCTACTTTCTCAGCAGAATGGGGTGCAGAGTTGGATGTGATTTTATAACAGTCAGTTCAAGTAGGAAACTGAAGGAAGTGTAACAACCAACATTTTTTTATTAGAGGGTCAATGGCCAAGTCATTCAGGAGGAATTAATTTTCAAGATTTGGCTACAGCAGAGCTCTGTAGATATCATCCATCCTTTGGTCTTTGATGCTGGGTTCCCTCCAGTTGCATTAACAGGAGCATCGATTCTTTGTTATTGACTGATCTTGGTCCATAATAGAGGCAAGGGGAAAGAGGACATTGCAGGATGCTACCCACTCACTTAAGGGAACGCTGACTTTTCTTCCAGCTAGTAGTCTGGCCCATTTATTTGCAACACGCTCTTTATTTTTTCTATCAGCTCTTCCATCATTAGAGTCATTCTAGCCGTTTCTCTTATGAGGAAGGACCTGCAGGAGACAACAGCATACGTGGTGACATATATACACAGGGGAGTGAGAGTAATCTCTGTCTGCAGTAGTTATCAAGCTATCCTTCTTTCACACTGCCTGTCACTAGTGCAGAGCTCCTTTGCAGTCCTAAAGAAGCTTTCCTCAAAAGGCAGGAATAGGCAGTCTGTACTTGCTGTGAGTTAGGCAAAACTTTATCTCTTGAGTTGCCATGCTCTTTCTTCTGGGGGGAAACTCTTTCCCTTTCGTTGAGGAATACATATTTACAGAGAGAATGAATTTTATACTTTGAGTTGAGTGCCATCAGTGTTTGCTGGCACGTTCAGTACTCAGCTCCTCACAGCCAGCACTGCAGCAGCTGCTCAGCCTCTTCCAGGGTGCTGATACCCTACCAGTCATTGCCCCCCACCCCACCCCTACCCATGCATTCATTGTCCCTTGAGTCCCCTCATACAGATACCTGATCAATCTGTTCTTTTTCCCACTTCTCCCTCTCCTTTTCTACCCATGGCTATTGCAACACTAGCACAGAAGCGTTTTCCATACCTGATCGAAGAAACATATGCATTACGGGAAGCATCCAACAAGAACTGAGCAGCTTTAGGGGATAACTTGTACACACTTTCGTAGATGTAAGCTGCAGCTGCATCCAACGTGACCAGCCAGTCACGACGCCCTCTATCAGAGATGGACTTTGAGTGCACTTCTGAGAGGGAGGAGGCAAAAAAAACATGAGGCTTCTCCAGTCACATGTCCCTCTGATATCTTCCACCAGGGACAGTGGGAAAAGATGCAAAATTCTCAGGTTCAAAGAATTTGCTCTAACAGCACCCAGCTAATTTTCATTACTAATTTCTGGGTGCCTGAGTCACCTGACCTGGCAGAGTATTTGTACCAGGTATGGATGCTTTGCAAACCAAGCCCCAACTTTCACTTTAGAAAGCACTGGGTACTCATGGTTTTAAACTGTGTTACTGGGTTTCAGCTTTACTTTGTGGACGGGATAGACTTCTCCGAGGCAAAGAGAACCTGTCTCAAAAGCTGTTCAGACTTACCAGGGACAGTGGTGCTAAGGAGCAGAAGAACAACTATCACCAATGCCCTGTATTGCACCATGGTTTGTTGGTACCAGTTCAGCCCTGTACACCAAGAGACCTGCTGGGATAACCACACAATATTTTGTTTGTTTTTAGAAAAATATCATGTCTACTAAACATCAGGATTGTATAACCAATATATAATAATAACATAAAAAAATAAAGAAACAGGAAATATGATGGTGCAGTTCTTCTTAAGAAGTGAGGAAAATATAGCACAAAAATGAACATGTTCTTTTATTCGTGTGATCACAAATATCCACAATGAATGATAGCTTTCAGAGCTCCAAGAAATACGTGATGCTTAAAGTTATTTCTTTTAAGTTAAAATTCCTTGCTTCAGCATAGGAGCAAACAATGAACACTGTGGTCAGAAAAGGCTTCTTTCACACAGGGGTAAAAGTGAAAAAGTCATGCTGCAGTTTGTTTTTTTCTTGAATTTTTGTCAACTGCTGTAAGGAATCTCATGCTAATCAATGCATCGCATGCAATGATCTTCTGAATGACACAGTGATCTGAGTACTTTGTCTTGCTCTAGTTGAGGAAAGACCCAACCGGGTTCTCTTGTCTCTTCCACACTGATGAGTGAAGCAGACAGCAACCCAGGCAGAACAAATTATCAGAAGGAAATAAGTGCAAACTTCACCATCATCCAATATCCTTTATTCTGTCTATTGAAAAATCTGGAATTCAATAAACTCTTGAAAAGTTGGTCCATTGAAAAGATGACATTACATCTAAAGAAACTTTTCAAATACTGTGCATTAAGAAAGGTGTTAGAAGGTAGAACTGATTTATAGGCTGAACTACAGGGTTGCATCAGTCAAAATGATGTGATGAAAATATCAGTGCTAGGAATTGCAATGGCAAAAAGAGCTGTACACCTATTCCACATGAATACTTTGTTAAATCCTGTGCTTCTTATTCTGCAGTAAGGCACTGTATATCTGTTTTGATTTCCTTCTATGCACAGATTACTTCCCAAAACTACCGCTCTATCTTCACTAGGAATTTGTTGACTAGCAGCAGTTGCTCAGTTACTACCCTTCTTTGAATTTTAATCCTAAGGCCAGTTTCTCCCACTGTAGACAAAAGGTATAAATTTGCTTCCCAGGATTGTAAAGAGAGGATCATACCCGCTCTAGAGCCTGAAGCTGCTATCGGTGAGGGCAGCTGGGAAAAAGTCACGTATATTCCAACTCTGCAACTCTGCAGTTCCTAACCATGGGTTTGACCCTGCTATGAGTGTCCTATGGAGCTTCCATCACTCAACATCAATTCACTCCCACCCTCTTCCATTTCAGCAGTATTCCATGCTGTAGAGCATGAGGAGGGTCCATGCTTTGTAAAAAGTGGAGCAGGTCACCTCCACTCACTTGCCAATGTCCCAAGGTCCATACCACCCAGAGCAGAGAGTGCAGTTCTTACCTGTCCTGCTTTCTCTCTCCCAGGCTGAAGCTGAGGTTGATGCTCATCTGAGACACTGGCATTTATGCAGAACTAATACAGTGAGGGGTCAAAGGTCTTGCTTTGTTTCCCCATTTGCTCTTTTGCAAGCAGATTCAGCTCAGCAGGATGGACAAGAAGCTGTGTAGGACTCTGGACCTGTTGTTCGGATTTGGTAATGGAGGGTCAGTCTGACCTGAGCACAGGAGACGTGGAAGGCAGCTCCTGGGTCACTGAGCCCCCTGCATTTTCAGGCAACCATGTCATAGAGGCCCCTTTAATAAACTGACCAAATTCCACTGTATTAACAAATTAACTGTAGCTACGGCTGGAGTGATTTTTGCTCCCACTGTTCCTGTGGGAAGGCTCATGTTGAAAGCTGACCACTTTGACAGCTGCAAATTATTTGTGGCTATTATGCTCATTCATATTTCACCCTCTGTTTCTGACAAATGTATTAACCAACTGGTGCACACAGGTATATGCATACATACAGTGCTCTCACAGTTCGTTTTTCCCCACAGCCAAGCCTTTTTGCGCAGGCTGACAAAATGGGTGTGAATCTCAGCCACTTGTCAAGATCTGCACAGGGGAAGCATAACTTCTCCCCAGACTGCCTAGGGAACTGCGCCCAGTCAGAAAGCATCTGTAGTGCCACGCTGTGGGATGTAGCTCAATCTCAATCATAGCTCAATCTCCGAGTGCCCATTGGGTCTTCAGTCAGGTCAACCGTCAGTATCTCGCACATATAACCATTGAACAGGAGGCAGAAAATTTGTAATATGGAGCAACAAATGGCATTAGCTGAGGAAAAAGCGCAGGCATGAGGCATACATGAAACCTACAATGTGAGATCCAACAAAACGATCTTATGTCAGTGACATAAAGTAGTATTAGCCATCTACTAAGTCACTGACATGACTTCCAACTAACAGATGGACACTCTGAAAAGCTCAACCAGCATCTTTATTTATAGCCCAACACATTTTTCTAGAAGACTTTTCTTCATGGAGGTTTGTGTATTGTAAACCAAACAGTAAGCATTACCCTTTTACAGATATGGCAGCCAAATCAGTGAGTGCAGCAGTGATACAACTGAGGTCACATCATTAAAGAGGGCTGTCCATGGCCTCCCAATTTTTCCACTCTCTCGGTGAAGTACTCATTAAAGGTATCTTCTTTCTTGGAAAAACAAAGAAAAAGCCCCCTGAAACATGAAGAACATTGATCCAAAAAGATCCCAATGGAAGCAAAAAAAGACAGATGAAAATTATTACTAATGTCTAACAAGGGTACTTCTAGAAGTCAGAACAGAGAATTTTCAGTTCCACTTCTCGTGTAAACACTAAAAAGCAATTTATGGTCTAGGAAGAACACACAGGAACAACAAGAGTTTTAAGTTCTCTCATTTTTAATTACAAATTCTACAATCATTAAGGAGACCACAGATTTACTGCCTGCTTTTACAGCTGAGATAACATTCAGAAGACCAGCACAAGGCACATTATAGGCATTCAAATTAACAGAAATAGCAATAAGCAGTCATCACCTGTGCGGGTGAATTTAATATAACTTCAAGTGTCATCTCTCTTCTAAATCAGGTCAACAAATTGCAGTCTCTGGCCATATTAAGGGTGTGTTTTAAACTGCTGTGCTGCCTGAGGTAGTAAAACAAAGGGAATTTAGCTGCCCTACGTAGTAATATGTACATCTGAAGAGCTTTGTGCTATGGTAGCTTTTGTCCCTGCTAAGTTTGTCTAACTTTACCCAGTGCTATCGTGAATCCATCCCCACAGATAGCAACAGGGCCTTTCAGCACTTTCTACTGCCAAAGAGGCAATGGCCAAGCCCAAATCAATGATTGCACAAAAAGCAGTCCTTGCCCTTCATTCCTGGAATGGCAGAGTGCTCTGCAAATAAGCAAGAAAGCCAGGTATTGCAAGTCCTTTTTTAATCAAATAAAAAAATACATTGTTCTTTTATCTTTCTTATGAGTCTTTGGTCTGAGGTGGAAAGCAGCTGACATGAGCAGCATGGATCTCCTTATCTGTTCCACGTGGCATAGTCACCTATTCTTTATTTTAACACAGATAACTCCAGTGGCTATCTAGGCACTTTCATACACAAAATTCATTCTTAGGTGTAAGGTGTATTCCTTCACCTGCATGACAGGAAGAAACAAAAGTCTAAAATAACTCACAAATGAGATCGCATTTCTTTCTTTCATCACAAATGGGGGACAGACAAACGTCAGCTCTTTGGAATAGCTAAAAGGTTAAAAATGAGTAAATTACAACCTAGAAAGAATGAAGCTCAACTATTTCCTACTGTTCTTTCATTGTGTAGTCTTTCAGCTGCTAAACTTACTCTCTCTCTTTTAAAAAGTCAAAGGCCTTGTAATCTCACTGTTAAATAAAGTCTACATGGTATTGACCAGTGCCATTGCAAAGGTTTTCACTTATAGCTAATTAAAAACAGTGTAGTCTATTTCCTTCCTACTTTTCTGTCTGCTTGCAGTTGCAAAGCATATATATATATAGATTTCCTTTTTAATTATTTCGCAGACCACTAATCAGTGCTTTATGAACCACAGTGGTTTGTGGACCAGATCTTACCAAAACTGGTACCACTGCTGTTTCCCTGCTGGATAACCTAATCTGCTTCTGTCTGCAATTTTAAGTCACAGAATTAAGACTGAGATATAATCGCTTTTCCCTGAAGTGTTATGTTTAATGTTTCTATAAATGAACAAAGTGACTGAAGAGGAGCTCAAACGTGATAAAGATAAAACTCTTCAGACTTCACACAGCACAACATGCACAAATTCGCACAATCTGTGGTAGTCATTCTGGCTCAATTATGGGAACCACAGTAATGAATAATGATGGAGAGCTCCTTCACGTGATTTAGATCAAAAAGTGTAACCTCTGGAGTTAGCATGAATTGTAGAATCACAGAATGGCTTGGGTTGGAAGGGACTTCGAGGATTATCAAGTTCCAACCCCCCTGCCACAGACAGGATTGCCAGCTGCTAGATCAAGTACTAGATTAGGCTGCCCAGAGTCCCATTCAGCCTGCTCTTAAACACCTCCAGGGATGGGGCATCCTCTCTGTGCAATCTGTTCCAGCACCTCACCACTCTCTCAGTAAAAAACTTTCCCTTCACATCTAACCTCCTTTAGTTTAAAATCATTCCCCTTTGTCCTCTCACTGTCTAGCTGTGTAAAAGGTTGATTTCCTTCATGTTTATGAACTGCTTTTAAATACTGCAAGGCTGTAATGAGGTCTCCCCACAGCCTTCTCTTCTCCAGGCTGAACAAGCCCAGTTCCTTCAGCCTATCTTCATAGGAGAGGTGCTCCAGTCCATGGATCATCTTCATAGCCCTCCACTGGACCCCCTCCAAAAGCTCCTCATCTTTCCTGTGCTGGGGGCCCCAGACTTGGATGCAGTACTCCAGCTGGGGCCTCACGAGGGTAGAATACAAGGGGACAATCACCAGCCCAGGATACCATTGCCTTTCTGGGCTGCAAGCACACACTGCTGACTCACATTCAGTTTTTCATCAAACAGGACCCTTAAGTCCTTCTCAGCAGGGCTATTCTCAAGGCGTCCTTCTCCCATTTTGCATATGTATCTGGGATTACCTCGACCAAAGCACAAAACTTTGCACTTTGCTTTGTTGAACCTCATAAAGTTCACAAGGCCCCATCTTTCAAGTTTATCAAAGTCCCTCTGGATGACATGCTTATGCTACAACTGCTGATGCTGTTATGCACAGTTTTCTTGCTGTCTCAGAGAGTTCCCACTCTTGGGGAAACTGACTGGACGTGTATTGGAACATGAAAGGAAAGCAAATACTTTTCCATGCTACCAGCTTGGGATTTCAGCCATGGCACTGGCTGGGAAATAAGCTGGACAGTACAGTAACTGACATTGGCCAGTCTCTAGTGCCTCGGAGTTACAAAATAATTCACAAGATGCTCCTAAGGCTCCCTGCCAATGACCGAGTTTCTTTAATCTAAGAATGTCTTTGGTAAACCAGTTTCCTGTGGATGCATCTAGCATGTAACTATAGCACCCAGAGAAGATCAAGTTTTCCAGTACGTTTTAAATGATAACAGTGGATGGATGAATCACATCAAGGAAAAATGGCAAGTTTTTCTCCTTTGCAGGTAGTTTCATGGCATTCTAGAAATTCTGCATTCGAGTTGCAAGGTAAGAGACAAGAAAACTCCACCATCTAGATAGATCAGATACACCATACGTTCAGAATTGATTTGTGTCACGGTAAAGATCAAGAGGACAATAGTAAAAATGGTTAGGCCTCTTCAGAGCCCTTTATCCCACCCCATGTATATAATACATACTAGAGAGAGCAAAGGGAGAACATAAAATGAGTATACGGCCCGGGAAACATACATCCATCAAGTTATGCTTCCTAGAGTCAAAGGAAGTTCTGGTCTACAGTACGAGAGATACGAGAGATAGCAGTCATACCATGCTCAGTTCCTGTGGGGATGACCAAGCTTTGGTAAATTCAGCTCGTGACATTTACAAATAAATTCAAGTCTGTGTTAAAGGCTAGAACAAGCCTCTTCTTAGATACTAAGGTCTAAGCGTAATATAGAGCAGGGTGTTTCAGTCAGTATAGTGCAGATAAGCTGGCAATTTGCAGATTGCAGTGAGCCCTTAGTAAGGCTTGTCGATCCTTCTAACACTGGAATTCTGCTATTTGGGAGAGATACATAAAAGGGAGCAACTGCCCACACTACAGCGAACAGCCAGGCAGAAGCAGCAAGCATCAGATAATTCTGAAGTACAATAGAGGGCCTCAGAAAGGAGATGCCATGCCTCTCTACAGCAAATTCTGAGGGGACTGGGTCAGATGAGCTCCAGAGGTGTCTTCCAACCTAAATTACTCTACTGTCCTGTGACTTTACGTCTCTTGGATTATCTGAGCCCTTCTCCAGTAACTGATGTGCAAAGGATCCACATTATACATACTGTCCTCCTTGCAGTGTCAGGGTACCTAACTAAGGCAACTGATATCTCTGGGAATATATTGTTTATTACAAAAATCTGTTGTATCCAATTGCATGTTTTCAGCCCATCACAAGCCTAAGTTTCCAAATTAAAGTAGGAACAAATATGGGTTATGTATTGCTTCCATGTCCACTAGACATATCTTCTTCAAAAGCAGTTTCAGCTTCTGTTTGTTTTTCTTTTGCTGGTTCAATCCAAAGCAGTCATCCCAACTATATAGTAAAAAAAGCTAAAACGAGTCCAGTGTGAATCTTTGTTCTTTCAGTACCGGCATTAAATGACAATGCTTCTTGCACTATAGGAACTTCCTCTGTCCTGCAGGAGAAAATAAAAGATTCAGGAACAAGGAAAGACAGATGAAAATCAAGTGTCTTCCTACACATTCTGACCACTGAAACAAAATCAGTCATACGTATACACATCACAGCTGGGACTAAAACTGTTTCCTTACAAAACTCAGAGGGGAAAATTGTAATATGCAAAATATGGCCCTTGGAGAAGACAGCCACCCGGTAAAATACTGCATAGAGGTGATAAGGGACACTTAATTTTGTTGTTTTTGTTGTTTTTGAAAAACTCCATTTTTTAAGGAGAAACATATTATCTAGTTTTGAGGCTAGCAATTGGATACGAAGCTTTTCATGCACAGGACACTGCCTGAAATCTAGTCACAGTATAAATTGATAAGATGAGCTGTGAAAAGCAACTCTTTACTCCCCATATAATGCATGTCCAGTCCTCAGGAGCTGCAGCTAGCAAGCCACCCTCTTCTACGTGGCCTGAAGGATCATGCATTTCCCACCGTTTCCTAGGGCACTCAGTACTCTTTGTCCTTCTTTTGAAAGACACCAGGCTGCAAAAAGTAACTGACATTGACTGTCACCCTCAGAACCCATCTCTGCCCTGCATCCTGACTGGAAGAAGAGGCAGGTGACTCACCGAGCGTGGCCCTGCACCCTCTCTGTGCTTGCTGTCCCGATCTGGGATGATTTCTAGTGAGCGATAACTGGGAGGTTTATCTTGTGGCCATTCCCGAGACCGATTGTGCCGCCTGCGGTTTGTCGCTGGGAGATGGATTTGCTCTTCTGAGGAGCTCCACGATCCCCGTCGAGAAGGGGGGGAGTAGCTGTGCCGCCGGTGCCTTGAGTTATTGCTGTTCCTGGTGTGCTGCTGATACTCTCGCCTCACTGCAGGCTGTTGTCTCCGGCCACGATGGTGGCTGGAGTGCTCCTTGGCCTCCTCTGAATAGAAACTGCAGCTGCTGCTGCTGCTTTTTCCCCTCTCAGTCTGGCGGGTGGGAGACACATCCCGCCTGGAGTATTGGGACCTGCCATCATATCCACCCGTCCTCTGCCTTGGAGGATGGTCCTCTCGCTGCCTGTCCCGGGGCTCCCGACTGTAGCTGGAACGAGAATCTTCACTGGAAGGCAAGGGCCACCTCCGATCTTCCCTCCTGTTCTGGGAGTCCCAGGTTCTGGGGCTGCGGGTAGTTCTCTGTGGACGTGAGGAGCTGCTGCTCCCATGGGAGGAAGAAATGTGACTGGTGAAAGGAGGAATACCATTTGTGCCACGCTGCATGATGTCGCTGCCCAGGGAGGACAGTAAGCTGGGCTGCACTGCCTGCCGCTGGTTGGAGGGTGGCTGGGGCTGTGACGGGTTAAGGTTTTGGATTTCAGATTCCAGATAGTCCAAAACACCCTTATTAGGGGAAAGTCGAGCTTGTGGCTGCACCAGTGGAAGACTGTTCTGCAGAGACACATCTGAAGATTAAATCACAGGAGGATGCAGTAAGTTAAGGGAAAACAAAAAGAGTGAGCCTCTCTATGCTGATGGCCTTGGCTAAATCTCCTCTGAGCCTCACTTCTCTTCCTCACTGTAAGAGCTGTGCAAGTTTCAAGCACCACAACCACAGAAGGTAAGATGCAAAGTACAGAAACCAGTATTTTGCAGCCACAATCTGTGTTCTGAGCAGCACATAGGTAAGTAATTAAGTCACCCAGCACACCAGGGAATGAGCATTTGGAGAGAGGAACATAAATCTTCCTACAGCATCAATAATTTTTTTCTTTTTTTACTCTAATACCTTACTGAACTGGAAGTAATATAAACTGCCAAAGAAGATTTTTTTATGTAAATGCACATAAACACACATATATATGTACAGATATAAGTAGAAAATGGTGAAGTTTCTCCTCTATGAAGCTGGTGCAGCTCTGGAACAGTTACCCAGAGAAGTCGTGGAATCTTCATCCTTGCAGGTTTCCACATCTCAGCTGGACAAAGCCATACTAACTGAGGTTAGTGATAGTCCTGCTTTGAACAAGAGGGAGGACTAGATGACCTCAGAGTTCCCCTCTACTCAGCATCTCTAAAATTTCACATATGTTACATGAATAAGGCTAAGCAACAGTCTAAGGGACTTAACTGTCCGTTGTATTCTGACACCACCATGTCCATGTATTTCCTTGAGAAGTGCATTCCATCTTAACTGATGACAGCTTGGTCACAGATCTTCATAAAGTGAACTGATGCCCTGACTAGGAAAAATTCCAACTGCAGAATTAACTGAAGAGTTAACAAAGTATATACTCAAACACCTTGAATCTAGCATTCAAGATGCTTACAAACTCTTCAAACAGGTTAGGACTGTAAACCTGTGACTGCCGTACATTGATGAAAAAATCCCATATTTATTTGAGAAGTCATGCTGAATTCCGCTATTGTTCTTTGGGGTGGTTAAATAATATTGCTGGTAATAATTTATTCTATTGCTTATGTCTCTATGACTTCAGACACTCTATCTTCCCTATTCAATTAAACTCAAAAATATACACAACTAATGTAAGTAATTTTGGGGCACAATACGTAGCAAATTCTTCCAGATTTATTCTTTGCTGCGTGTAGGCTAGATCTGTTGCACAGAAGGCAGTTTGCCCTCGATTGTATGAAGATCAGACATTTGATAAGAACTCAAACAAATTGCACCTCACTTCTCATGTCAATTTTGGATATAAGGAGTTGACCGTGACCAGCACAGCAGAACAAAGACACAGTACCCTCTTCCACCCCATGAAGAGAGATAAGCTGGGTATATTTACCCTGCAGTCACTGTGGTGTAGCACAGCATACACCTTGGTTAGCATTAAACTACTTCACCCAGCACTGAGCCTAGTGAAACACTTAAGATGGATATGCTGTATTTATCCACCCAGGCAAGTCTAAAGTATGTTGCAGATGTAGCAGAGCTGTCATGCCAGGATGTGCAGTCATGCTAGGAACATCTTTCTCACCCTGTATTAGAGAGGATAAAGACTCACCACTGAAGCTCCCTGAGAAGTTACCTGCTCCTCTTTCCTATTTCCCTCTGAAATGATGACTGTAGTCTCACCTTGTTGCAGCAGAGGGTTGAGCTGGTAAGAGGAAAGCTGTGAGTTCCTATCAGCACCTCCATAGAACATGTTAGGTAACATCCAAGGTGCAAACGCCTGAGCCCGCTTCATGAACCGATGCCGTTCCAGCACTGTAAAAGAAGAAGAAAGCTTTGAGCAGCTATGCCTAGAGTACAGCTTGCAGAACACATACCTTTTCAGTTGATAGACTCTAGCCTTTGAATGTGAGCACAGAATGAGAAGCTCTATCCAACTTAGCACAAAGCTTAAAAATAGAGTGCAGGAAATTTTAACAAAAAAGTTGTACAGCTTCTAAAATGTACCTAAAACCGAAGACAAGGGTTACTGACTCATACATTTTCAGGAACCAGGAACAAACAGCACTAGGATTAAGTATAGAGCACTTAACCTAACACAGGACTTCTGTGAGTACAGCTGTGGCAAAGTGGGAAATAATGTTTCATACAGCAAGACATACCACATGGTTTTCTTTCTTAAAACTCTTTCAGTTCACCGTTAGTCTTTTCCCTACAGTTAAACGAGACCTTTTTTGCTCCTTTCATGTAGGCTTTGTCTAGATCTTATCTTCCACACCACACACAAAAGCCGTTTCTTCTCTGTTCTACAAACAAGCCACTCAGAGACATGTTGTCCACCTTCTTTCTGTCTAGTCTTTTAGCTGCTCTTGTTGTATCCCTCCAATTTACCTCTGCATGACTGCAAAAATTAAATCCCTTTGGACAATGTGGTCAAACTGGTGAACAAACTAAACGTCCTGTTCTCAACAGCAATGTCCTGTGTCCCAGAAGAGGAAACTCGGTGGAAATTTGTCCTTCCTCACTATTTTTCCATCACTAACTCCAGTGTGCTACCAGCAGAGTCAGACTTCAATCCAACTTTATTTTTTTCAGCACTTGCACCTCCCCCCTAACAAAGGTCATATCACCATCTCTGTCTTCAAAACCATCACTCATTGCTGATTCTTTTCTGGGGGGAAAGCTACATCTTTAAAAAAGCCTTACATTTTCTATCAGAGACAATCAAAAGTTTACAGGTAAATTCTGCAAGTCCCAGACATTACAAAGCCTGACTCTGCACGGTTTGCCCTTCGCCTTTGGATAAAACACTTCTGCAGCTGGGGCTTTTGCAAAACTTATCTTACATGGCTTCTCTGGAATCTCAAAAGAGGCCGTCTTTTACTGCAGTCTCTTCCGTAAGGCACTAACAGAACATTCTTGCCCACACATTTCAGCAGACAGATAAGAAAGTAATTGCCTTTGAGACACTTACCCCTCTGATAAATGTCTGAAGTTGGCTGATGAAATTAAAAGTTACTGAAGGGGAAGAGACTGGGGATACACAGGCTGGCTGCACAAGCCTTCCTTCTTTAAGAAACCAGGCTTAGGCTAAGCTTCCATTAATTCTGTCTCCTGAGTTAATCTGTAGCAAGCAGCATTTAGATCGAGTACTCTCAGGGTCTCAACTCCTCCATTATGTAGCACTCCATTTATTAAACAGATTGCACATATGTACTCCTTTAACTGTTTCACTGAATTTACTCAGAGTACCACCTGTAGCAGAACAGAGACTGACACTCCCTCTAAACACATCCTTCCCGTTCTTCACAGCTCACGCAGCTCGACTTTGTTCTCCACTCAACTCCCTCCCCAGCCTGGCTCCAAACAGAGGGAACTACAAAGCTGGAGACTTCAGGAGTTTTAATCCTAATACACTGATTTTTCTTCAAAGTGTTGTGGCTTGAGGTAGCAGCTTTCAAGCATTTAATGTAAAGCTTCCTTCGTTATTTTCTTTCCGGGGGATTTTCCACCAGTTTAGCTAAAAGCTAAATTTGGAAGGAAAAGCAAAAGAAGAAAACAAAGAGAAATAAAAATAAAGAAAAAGACCCTATCTGTTCCTCTCCCATTCCTCTGGTTATCACCTTCAGAACGTCCTTGTACCTGTGGAGTGCACATCTCTGAGTTCTGAATGCAGTCCTACTTGCCCAGTGAAAGGCTCAGCAGCGAAAGGCACACTTACAGCGCTACAGGCTCTCTTTAACGTATGAAGGCAGCCACTATCACCAGCCATCCTAAGCCTACGATTCTCTGATCTATCCTTGTAGCTGAACAAATGCAGAATTATCCCTGGACTTCCTTTACTACCCTCATCTTTTTTTCCAAACCCCACATACTTCACCTTTCAGTTTCATCCCAGTATATAGAGTCTTGAATTCAGTACACTGGTTCCCCGCTTGCAAATAGGAGGTAAAATTACAGATCTCTTCTCTGAAGTGTTTGTGAACATTTTTATCTGAGGAAGGCCAGATACACGATAGTTCCAAAACTCATACCTGCTATAAAACTTTGCCAGGGTGTTTCATCGTTCCTTTTTTCAACCATTTCCTGCTGGGAAAAGTTTGTTCTTTACCTTTGACAGCTGCTGGGCCATTTATCCAATTCTAAAAGAAATTACTTTCCAACTTAATCAGACCTGGGTGCAAGCATTTCCTATTTTGCACCAATTCATTAATGGAAGAAGTCTGCAGGAGGAAAGGAACTAATAGGAACAGGAGGAGGTCATACATGTATTTACCACAATATCTGTACTAGTAGGTTTTTCGCAGTTTTCCATGGGAAATGTAATTGGCTTGCCCCTGGGGTACGCTTAATATTTCCATAACACCAATACTGAATTACCCAAACAATTCACTTCTATTACAAGGTTCAAAATCATGTTAGCTGATGACCTGATTTAAAACAGTGAGTTACCTCGCCTCAGCGTATCCCAAGCCCATTCAACAGATCTAGGCTACCCTCTAGTGGCCAGTAAGTGGGAAAAAATCGTCCACATTCAACTCGTGCTGTAATTCTACAATTTAACTGGCGACTTTCGTCTTCTCTTCAATTACATGGAACTGTTACTCCTTAGAACTGCTTTTTAAGATGTATACTGCCTCAGCCTTCTGTTTTTTAAGTCCCCAGTTCATTTCCTGGAAGCTAAAAAGCCTGTTGGAAGTAGGATGAAGTGAAGGCGCACCAGAGCAGGGGAGCTGTCTCTCAAGGATTCCTTGCAAAGCGGATCATGAGGGCAGGCAGCTGGGATGGAAATTATATTCACAGATTCCAGCGGCCAGTCAAGGAGGCTGAACCCTTCTTTATCTTCTCCGTGAGGTTTTGGGAACCCCACAAGAATTTCTCGTATTCATCCTCAGCAGAAGGCAAGAAAGACAAAAGCAGCACTCTGGAAAGTGCCATTGCCACCTATAGCACAAAAATTCCCTTTAAAAAGTTCAAGCATTTTCAAAATCCTTTCTTCGATGAGAACTAGGAAGTCTGGAGATGCAAATCTTTCATCTCCATCACCTTTCTCTCACGGAAAGCAAGTTCTCTGCCAAATTTCCATTGTATCCTCACCTCCATTGCATCCTCGGCACCACACAACCAAAAAATTCCAAGAAACTGTTTTGCTTGATTTTGACTTCAGCAAATGAGATGGTCTGTCTGCAATTTTGCAAAGGCTAAGCAAATTAAGCATAAAGCTAAAACTCTCACAGTAGCCTCTTTCAGCTGTTAGAGAGCTTACTAACACCCAAGGTATTCCAAATAATGCTTCTGTGAGTAAAAAGAAACATGGCTCCTGTTCACAAGTCCTCTCCTTGCAGCATTTGCAGAAGAATCCAGTGCTTTCAGTGATAGGTAAATGTATTTGCTGCACTTTGTTCCTATCAAATTGTATGAAGTGTGTGTGTGCGGCGGGGGGGGTATTCTACCTTGTGCCACTCCTAAGTTACAGTTACAGGAACACAGAGATTAAACAACCACAGCAGTCAAAATTTAAACACTATGCCTGGCTGGCCCTATTAACAGAACACTGTCTGGCTGCAGAATCTTTATCACTGCAAAAAAATTGCACACAGCAAAGTTTCTCCTGACCCTCCAAACTTCAGAAAGCATTTGTAGTGTTGACAACTATGGCCTTTATCCTTTCTTTCTCACTTCCTCTCTTGCTCAAAAAAAAACAAGCCCAAAGAGAGAAAACCTTTTTCTTGTGACAAAAGCAGCTCTGAAAATAATAAGATGGCATAGAAATCCAAACTTTATACAAGTACCTCTCAGAGCAACATACAGAAGGTCAGGCCAGTTAGGAGAGTAACATCAGTGTAAGGGCAAGGCATTAGCTTGCTTGCTTCTCTCAAGTGCACAGGGGGGACAAGTTTCTGAAAGTAGGACACGTGGATGCAAAATGAGATCCACATCTCTAATCTCAAGTAGGGTGGTCATAAATGTAACACTGTCACTCAAAGAAATGTCATAGTCTATATGGACACTGAACTGGAGGGAGAAAGTGGAACTCAGAAAACTACATCAGGTTTTGGTCTTGACAGAAATAATGAATGGACACATGTTTCCTTGCATCTCACCTTTCTCATTACAGCAGCACCGGGTTGGGCAGCAGACACAACGGATGTGGCAGCAGCAGTGCTGGGGGCAGCACTGGCACCAGCATATTCCAATCAGCAGGAGGAGGAGGAGGCCACCGAGAATGATGAGGAGTACTGTGAGCCAGTCTATGGGAGAAACAGAGAGAGAAAGTGGATCCTGACAAACCTGGTCACAGTAACTTATCAAGCACCATACCAGAACTGGAGAAATCTCAAGCTTGGAGGGGATGTGGGGGGGTAAGAACAGGAGAAGGTATCTGTTGCCCAGGCAACAGGAACTTACGTAAAACAATTAGCTTAACTTCCTTGTCTGGATCTCCTGAGGTATCTCCTGGTGCTTCCACAGTGCAGTAGTATACGCCATGGTCCCACCACATGACCTCGCTGATAACAAGGTCTGCCCCTGTGGGAAAAGGACTGAGAGGTGAGCAGAATGTTTGAATCTGACACTCCTTTTAGGCCCTAATCTAAGAGGGCCCCTTGCTTACAGGCAATATTGAGTACTGCATATCCCCTCTTCCCAAGGGTAGCCATCACATTCAATTCTCATTGAGACCAATTCTGTGAATAGCATTAACTGCCAGTCCTATTTCTCTTTGTGTTGCCGGAAGGCAACATTACTTAGAAGCAGGACTAGTTCTGCGTCCAGTGAAACACCAGAGTATTGCTGGGTCATGTACATTAAAAAGCATGCTGCTAGCTGCCAGCTCTGGTTTTAGAACACACACTCTTGTAATCGTTAGGCCAAACATCCCAGTAACTCTCTTGCAGTACCAACAGCTATTGCTCCAAGGACAGCACAGAGCATATAATGCACCTATAAAACAGTGCAGTACTTCTTAAAGGAAATAACTGTTTTCTGGCCTGTGAACTCCTCAGCTGACCTTTACACTTCAGCAAAATGCTTGGGTATCCTCAACTCAGCTTTAACTTATAGTGCCTCCAGGGGGCAGGGGAGTTGGCCCTTCACAACTCTTTTTCACAGAATCACATAGTCACTTGACTTGGAAGGGGCACCCAAAAGTCATCTAGTCCAATTCTCCTGCAACGAACAGGAACACCTACAGCTAGACCACGCTGCTCAGAGCGTCATCCAGCCTGACCTTGAATGTGTCCAGGGATGGGGCATCCATCACCTCTGGGCAACCTGTGCCAGTGCTTCACTATCCTTGACGTAAAAAACTTTTTCCTTATACACAATCTAAATCTCCCCTCTTTCATTTTGAAATCATTTCCCCTTGCCCTGTCACAACAATCCCTGCTAAGGAGCCTACTCTCTTCTTTCTTATAGCCACCCTTTACAGACTGAAAGGCTGCTCTCAAGTCTCGCTGGAGCCTTCTCTTCTCCTGGCTGAACAGCCCCAGCTCTCTCAGCCTGTCTTCACAGGGCAGATGCTCCATCCCTTGGATCATTTTTGTGGCCCTCCTCCAACAGGTCTATGCATCTCCTGTACTGAGGACTCCACATCTGGATGCAGTACTCCTGGTGAAGTCTCACCAGAACAGTGCAGAGGGGCAGGATCACCTCCCTCCACCTGCTGGCCATGCTGCTTTTGATACAGCCCAGGATATGGTTGGCTTTCTGGGCTGCGAGGGCACACTGCTCACTCATGTCCAGCCTGCCATCCACCAGTACGCCCAAGTCATTTTCAGCAGGGCTGTGCTCAATCTTTTCATCTCCTAGCTTGTATGGATAGCAGGGGGTGCTGTGACTCAGGTGCAAGACCTTGTACTTGGATTTGCTGAACATCATGTTCTCCTAAACTAGAGCCCGTCTAGGTTTCCATTGCCACAACACAGAATACATAAGCCACAGATAATATCACCCATATTTATGCTTTTCTTTGCTTAGTAGGCCTGGATACTGGATAGCTCACTGCCTGCCTGTGAGGTCAAGTCACTTACGGTTCTGGATGGTGATCTTCCGTTGCCGGTAGTCAACACCCAGCACAGGCTCATTCTGCCCATATTTCTGGATGACAATGCGCACTTTTCGTTGGACGTCATTGCAGTCATCAGACGGGTCCTGGCCAAGAGCTAAACTGGCTTGGTACGCTATAAGCACACATCATCAAATAAGATGCAAAAAATTATTTCAAAGGGCCAATTTCTATCCCCATGTAAGCAGAGAACTCCTGAATGCACACGTGCACTTGCTTTTGTTCAGTAAGACAAAGCATGGCTTCAGAAGAGAAAGGATAAGTTACTCTAGAGTGCTTAAAAGCAAAAAGAGGAAGAGCCACAGGAATGACAGATTTTGAGAGCTGTAGAGGAGCTCCTGTGCTCAAAATTGAAAGAACAATAGCACAAAGAACCTAACAAAGGTAAGTGGGAGGGAAGGACCCAGTACAAAGACAAACTGCAAGGAAACAAGTCGCAGAACTCCTAGAATCACTGGAACAAAAGCAAAACTGTGCTTATCTAACAACAAAAAATATCTCCAGACACAGACAAACTACTGTGGGATTACCTCCCTTTTCCTCTTCTATTCCATTATATGTTGTGGGGCTCCTACAGACAGGAAAACTCATCATCCAATTCCTGCATAGTACTATATTGTATAGAGACCCAATAACACTAATGGAAGACTAGCAGCAATTTCTGTCTAATACTCTTAGGAGAGATTCACAGTATAACCTAAGGTTGAGTTATCAGGCATTTGGAAACTGACATTTGTGGAGACTACTGATACAGACACTCAGCACTGTCTGTAAAGGACTTGCAATGAAGAGAAGACAGAACAAACCTCGTCAAAGACATGGCTGTGTTTACAATGGATTATTAAGAACAGATCCACCTAAGCAAACACCATGACCTCTGTGCTTTTTATCCTAATGGGGGACTATGAGTTTGAGCCACATTACTCTGGGAACAGCAGAGCATCAGACCCACCTGCTTGCAGACTTGGTTGTAGACCACATGCCTATCCAACCCATCCAGAGATGGGATTTAGGCACCAAGACATCAAACAAGTCTAGGGTCTTCATTCTTAAGTATGCAATTAAGCTAAGGGTGGCCAGTTTAAACACACCATCTTAAACGCTCTTGAAACAAGGCAACAAGCACCAGATTATCTGCATATGAGTGTTGCCACTAGTATTAAATGCTATTGCTTAGAAGTCTCCCTGCACTCCAAAGAGAACATTTCTGCCTAAAATCAGTAACACTCAGTCACTGGTCTCCAACTTCAAAACTAGTGCCTCCCATGTAATCATTAAGTATACATGTTGTAAGACCCTAGTTTTCAAATATGAGGCTGTCAAGTCTGACACATGGTTGAATCTGTCTGCCTTCTAATCTGATGACAAGGAGAACAGACAAACTGCTTTGGCTGAGATTTCTACGATACAGTACCGTAACGTCTTGACATTGCAAAAGAAACCACAGACACAATCTTGTTTTCTTGGATCCTGGGGAAACACTACTGCCTGACCTACTCTGTGGTCAGGAAAAACCTGTATTCCCCAGTAGATCTGTCTCCCTGTTTTTGAAGAGTGACTCTTTGGAAGACAAGCATGACACTCACAGACTGAGTAGTAATCAAAGATGGGGTCCTTGCAGAAGGATTTGAAGCGCCAGGTCACCACTACGTCCTGCAGCTGGGCTGAAGTGCTGTAGTCACACTTGAGGGTAATACTGGCAAATAAGGTGGTGTAACGCTCAGTATCCTGCACTGTCACGAGCAAGGAGAGGCAACCTGCAGAAGAGAACACAGGAGACAGTCAAGCAGCAATGGCAGACATCACAACATAACTCTCACTCTGTACCAGACCAACAACTGAAGCACACCTCCCTTAGCCTCATACGGGATCTGCATTTATAGACCCTCTTTCTAATAAAGCTGTTACTGTGTATGTTTAGAACTCATCCATAACAACTTCCAAAGCACTGTCTATCCAAACAGCTGCATACATCCAGCAAGGTTTTACAAAGTTTCTTACAAGCTATGCTTTATATTAGCCACATTCAGAGACATCTCTATCATGTTTAAACTTTGATAATACATTAATCTGCACTTGTCATTAACAACAGAAAAGTTATCACCAGTTGCCTTTGATAAGGTAATACAAATAGTGCGGAGTGAGCGTAGGATGCCCGGTCTGGAACACATCCCAGGAAACAGGAAAGGCTTGTGGTGCTGTGCTAGGTGCTTCCAGAC
>PPHD01009530.1:0-20585 GCA_002909625.1 Bambusicola thoracicus
TGTCTCCGGGCTGCACAAAGGGAACACGTGCTGTTTAGCAGCGCGCAGGAAACGCCTGGAAGACCAAAACGGGTATTTCTGGGTGCCCAGGGCTGCGATCCGGCCCCGTGGGAAGGCTCTTCCCACGACGAGCAGCGTGTGTTTCAGCTCACTAGCCTCCACAGGCCCCCGGACCGCCCAACAGCGTGGCTTTGCCCCTTGCCCCCTGCGTGGAGCCCCTCATGGCACTAAGGACACTGTCAGCAGAAGGCAGAGCGGCGATGGGACCGCAGGCTGGGCCACTGGTACCCACCGTGGCTCCACGGTGGGAAGAAGGGGGAACGCTGCTCGCAGGCAGTGGGGAACGGCAGACCCTGCACCGAGACGAGCCCGCAGACACGCCGGGGGACATGCCCGGAGACATGTCCGAGCACGCGCAGCGAGCGCCCCGCCGGCACTGCCGCCGCCTGCGCGCTCACACCTCCCCGCTCCCTGGGCTAGGCTGGGCTGGGCCGGGCCGCCCCGCGCTGACGTGTCGCTGCTCTCCCCAGATACAGCGCGAGGCCGAGCCCAGCGCCGCGCGTTTGCGCTGCCGCTGTCTGCGCGCAGCCCGGGGGCGGAAGGAGGCCCCCCTGCGCAGCGCGCACCCCACGTCCCGTCGCGCGCGCCCCCGCTCTATTTGTTTACAACCCATTACGTCAACTCCGTCTCCAGGCACCGCCTTCCGTCCGCCGTCACAATGGTGCGATCGCCCGATTGGCTGCGCCGCGCCCCTCGGCGCTGCGACGTCACTTCCGGCCAGCCGTAGCTATAAGATGCGGCGAGAGGCGCTCGGCTCCCTTCGCCCCTCTCAGCAGGAGATGCGTGGAGCGCTGCCGCGGCCGCCGCTGCTGCCGCCGCCCCCCTGCCGCAGGAGGAGGAGGCGGAGGCTGCCGCCCCCGGGATGTGATCTGGGTACCGCCACCCATTCCTCACCCAGTTAAAGCCGCGCGCGCTCCGCTCCCTTCGCCCGCCGCCCCGTCCGGGTGCCCGCCGGCCGCCCCGGAGAGCTGGCTGCCGGCCGCCGCCGCCTCCATGCATCCCGCCCTGTACACCCGGGCCAGCATGATACGCGAGATCGCCGCGGCCGTGGCCTTCATCTCCAAGTTCCTGCGTACCAAGGGGCTGATGAACGAACGGCAGTTACAGACCTTCAGCCAGAGCCTGCAGGAGCTGCTGGCAGGTGAGGGCGGCGGGAAGCCGAGCCTCCCGCGGGGCCGGGAAACCGAGCCCGGCCCCGCCGGTGGCGGTTGAGGAGGGTGGGGGCAGCGGGGTCTGCCGGCTCCGCTCGGCACCGCCGCGCCGCTCTTCGGCGGAGGGGGCTGTAAACAAAGCGCTCCCGGCGCCGCGCGCGCACCCCCCGCGCACATCCCGCAGACAAAGCGCTCGGAGCAGCCCGCACTTCCCGCTCCAGCCGTCCCGTGTCCGGTAGGAAAAACGCTCCTAAACGGCGCTTTTGTTGAGTGAAACGCAGCGGAAGACATTGCGGCTCAGTTCCTCTTCTGGAAACGTCTTATAGCCGCCCTAAAACTCCGGTTGGGAGTAAATACCGGTGATTTCCTCGCTGCCCCGTAGGGTTTGTAACACCCAGCTCGTGTCCCAGGCTGCCTGGCGCCGGCTGGCACCTCGTGCCACAAGTGGTTGCGGGGTGCTGGGTGGGATAGAGCTCCAAAGGTAAGTTAAGCCGTAGACCTCTAACCCGGGAAAATAGCCTGGGCAGGTAATTGGGGTGAAGAACTTGAGCCCGTAAATGTCGCCCAGTTGTTTTCCCTGGTCATTTTTAGGTGTTCTTAGCATTTGAAGAATTAAACATGGACGTAGTTGCGAAATTACGCTGAAAAGGTGCCTCTTGGTTCGTGGTGCTTTTCAAAGTGCTTTGTAAGCACTTTGTTAGACTCGTTCTTATGAATACCAGGAAGTTGCGTTTCGCTCCTTTCAGCTGGCAGACATTGTTCTCTGTATGGTAGCATGGAACAATAACCGTGCATGAGTACTCCTGAAGGGACGCTGCGCTTCTGTAAATCATCACGGAGGGAGACCACAATGATATTTCGAGTCAGCTGATCCTAAAATAAGCATCTCAACACCTACAGTTGTGAAACTTTGTAAGAGAACGGTAATCAGTGTACGCTTTTTTGAATGCAGAATTAAGGAGGATAATCTTTTTTTATTTTATAGAACATTATAAACACCACTGGTTCCCAGAAAAGCCATGCAAGGGATCAGGTTACCGATGTATCCGGATCAACCATAAAATGGATCCTCTCATTGGACAGGCAGCACAGCGGATTGGATTGAGCAGTCAGGAACTGTTCCAGCTTCTTCCGAGCGAACTCACTCTATGGGTTGACCCGTACGAAGTGTCCTATCGTATTGGAGAGGATGGCTCGATCTGTGTGCTGTATGAAGCTGCACCAGCAGGAGGTAGCCAAAATAACACCAACATGCAAATGGTAGACAGCAGAATAAGCTGTAAGGAGGAACTTCTCTTGGGCAGAACTAGCCCTTCCAAAAGCTACAATATGATGACTGTATCGGGTTAAGATATAGTCAGTGGATGGATCACCTTAAAATGGATGGATAAGTTTGGTTTTTACTTTGGGTGGGCACCTCTGGGGATGGATTATGGAATTTAAACCATGTCACAGCTGTGAAGATCTGGCACACGTTAGAATGGTATTCTTTAAAGTGACAGTGCCATAGTTTGGACAGTACCTTTCAGTGATTTAATAGCCTGTGAGTCAAAATGATTACAACTTGCTAGGGAGTGAAGAAGATCTAGGAAGGGTCAGTTTCTCCAAGACATCTTACTTAATTTCTACACCAATTCTTTCGACTCCAATCTGTATTTATAAAGCGATTCTCTGCAGTACGTCTCGCAGAGTAAATTTGCACTATTACATTTATTAATTGTTAGCATTTTTGGCAGCTCAGTAACAAGACTTACTGTTACGAACACAGTAGTACTGGAAATTTTATCTTTCAGACTTTTACCTAGCACTTAACAACTGTGTATAAATGTACATAAGATGAACTAGTAAGTATGACCTGGGGAAATGGTCAGATCTTTACATTGGCCGCAGAAGTAGCAAGTGATCAGAGTTTGCCATGGCAACAGGCTTTAAAAAGACCATATAAAGACACTGTCTGAACTGTGGTGTTAGCACCAGCCAGCTATCTGTACATTTGCTAGCTTGTAGTTTTCTAAGACTGAGTAAACTTCTTATTTTTAGAAAGTGGAGGTCTGGTTTGTAATTTCCTTGTTCTTAATTGGGTAAAAGTCTTTTCCACAAACCACCATCTATTTTGTGAACTTTGTTAGTCATCTTTTATTTGGTAAATTATGAACTGGTGTAAATTTGTACAGTTCATGTATATTGATTGTGGCAAAGTTGTACAGATTTCTATATTTTGGATGAGAAATTTTTCTTCTCTCTATAATAAATTGTTTCCTATCTTGGCATTTTAATTAATCTCTTGTCGTGATTACATAGGACCAGTTAAACTATTTTTGTCTCACAGTAGATATAAAGTAGGTACTACAAAGGATTAAGAGTACCGTTGGCACCATGACACTAGGGAACACTCGATGCAGGCATGGATTGATGAAGACCTCGCTGTATATAAATGCTTGGGAAGTTTAAGGGAACACAATGGTTTACATGTCATTTTAAAACTTTTAAAATGTGTCCATGTGGAAGTAACTCCAGGGCCAATAATTCCAGGACATGAGGAAAAGGTACAGAAATAACATCCACCAAAGATGACTTGACTAAATCCAGAGGATTAAAGTTTGCTTGGCTTCCTGATGAAGGATATAGCAAAACTAAATGTCCATTTTGACCTACTTGCTCACGAGTTTTCAGTTGCTCCTTGATGGATTCCCTGCTCATTAAGAGTTCTTGGGACAAATGTCCCTTAGCTTTACGAGCAGGTTAACCACTCTACAGAAAAAGGTTGCTCGCCTTTTGCTTTCTTCAGATGCAAGACTTTCACTTTAGAAATCATTAAGATGGGATTCAACAAAAGGTATGTAGATCTTTTTTTCCCAAACTTAAAAGATCGGTTGAGGCGAAGTGAGAAGCCCATACTTAAATGGGTTTTCAAAGTTAATGAATGATGTGGAGACGTGATTCACTTAAGCACTACACTAATGTCATTTGTATACTTAGTTACACTTGAGAGAAGTTCCTTACCACTTTATTTACACTTGTTAAAGCGCTGGAGTGAAGCTTGAGAAGAACTTTCTGTTCCTTATCTCCTGTGTACTTTGTTCTGTGTGCATTTAATAAAAGGCCTACCCAAGTTGGTCACTTATATTATGAGAGCAAATGCTTTTGCACTGAAGGAAAAGAAAACAATCATTACTTGCCACCTTGCTTTCTTATGGGCAGGGCTGAACTTCAGAGTTGCAGCGTATTGCAGCAGGTCCTGCAGGACTATGAGGCTTTACAATACTGTGATAGTAATGTTTTGCATCCAGGTCAAATGATTGTGTAAACAAAACCTAAGGCTGAACTGTCTAGTTTCTCCTAATTTCTTTCCCACAGTTTTTTGAATGTTCAGCTTTACAAATACATATGTAGGTCATGGTAAAATAAGTATGTCAACTGTCAGCACTTGAAAGGATTGCTATTATTTCCAATAGTACTGTGTAGCAGAATGGCTTATTAGTATAGATGAGTGCAAGCATCATGGCTACTGAAGCCATGAACTGTAAAAACCTTACTCATCTGGATCTGGTGGTAGTAGATCTGTTGTCAAAGCTTAGGAATGAGCTTGCTCTGGAGTACAGATGTTACTCTTAAGTGTACTTGAAGTATAGTTTCACATCTTTACACCTTAAAAATTACACTTGTAAGATGATGCTTCCAGCTTGTGAAGTATTTAAGGGATTTGTTCAAATAATAGAACTTCTCAAGTGATGCTTCTGTCATGCGACATGGCCATAGGCAGCATATGCTGTGCCTGCATTGAAAGAAAAGTATACAGCTCGGCTTCCTGTAAAGCAACATTCAACTTCTATGAAACGCACTGCTGACTATGCTGGGCTTGGTATGTCATGATGCTCTGTATGTCTTTGCTGTGCAGTAAGAGCGGCAGAAAGATCGGTTATCTAATAGGTCTTTGACACGAGCTGTGTAAATTATGAAAGCATCAGCTGTTGGTACTATCATATTGATAAGTTAAGCCTAGTCTTGCAAGCCAGCAAGTGTTCCATCTGTGAGGCTGGCGTGTGATGCTGAGCTAAGAATGAGCGCGCTCCCTTAGATGGTTAACATTTTAGTCCTTTTATGGTGGGGTGCTTTCATTCATGGCATGATTTTTTAACTGCAGCTGTAGCTAGTAATTGGCACAACCTGTGTCCTCAGTTATTGGGATTTCTTCCAGCTGGAGTTTAAATACACCCCAGTGTGCACACAATGTGCCCTTGTCTAATTTTAAATACACCTAACATACTGAGGCAGCAGGGCACAGGAAGGACTCTGAGAGAAATGGAGTAACTGCCAATGCTGTTGCCAATCCTATGTTTTGGTTCAAGTAGAACAAACAGTGCAGTAAGTCGAATGTTTGTGACTTCTGAATTTTATTTAAGGTGCTGTTATGAAACCATCACGACTCTCGTTTTAATGGGAATATTAGAGATGAGAGAAGCATGTTCGAGTCTTGCTTGCCAAATGCATGTTAAATAATCTGGACTTTCTTTGTGAGGTACTGAATAATCCTGTTGTTCTGTCAGTGTTCAGCTGGGTGCAACTTAATATTAGAGCTCATATCCTAGACTTAACGCAGCATCTGCTGAAACTTGCTGACCTTTCTGTGAATGTCTTTTTTAAGTATACAACTGCTTCCATATTTATGCCAGGTGAGCAAATGTTTCTTTTTCTCAGAGGATGCTCCCCCACCATGTCGTGTGGTGTCAGGTCCTACACACTTGAGTGTACTTTTGCATTTCATGCTCATTAATGATGCTCCTAGAGCAAGTTGTATTATATGTGTTCTTCAGGAATCTCTTGTTGTTTTTTTGATTTGTTTCTTTTTTCCTTGCAGTTGTGTTTTCTTGCTTATTCCACAGATATTCATCTGGTTTAAGCAGTCACTCATCATCATTTTTTTCTCCTGTAGTCCTGAGGATCGTTCTTAGGTCTGAATAGAGATGTAAAGGCTTTCATTCAATTTTTAATAATACTGATTTTAGTGTTCTACTTTTCTACCAAGTCCACAAGGATTTTCTGGCAGATCTGTATGATGGGCATCACAGTGCCACAGGATTTTCTGATGGTTGGTTGGTTGTATCAGGCTACATGGGATCTTGGGAATAACCTACATAGGCACTGTTCTGTTGTGAAGGTACTGTCATTGGTATCAACTTCTGTTGAATTTGTATGAACTTCTATTAATAGTTCACAAGATAAAAAAAAAAAATAATCTAGTCGTCAGTGAAGAAATTCTTTTGGGATCAGAAGATGTGGTGTTGTCTTGTGTCATAGTTAATCATGACAATTCTGTATATTCTTGACTGCGTCAGCCATAAACAGGTTAAAAGAATGGCTTGAGAGATGATTTTGTAGTAGGGGGAACTCCTGCGTTAGGGCCTTACAAAACAGTTTACTGATGTGCAAACCATAAAGAATCCAGTTAATGTTCCCAGGGTGGTTAGTTTGTCCCGATGCTTGTAAACATTTCTGTCGCCAAATTAAGCAGATGTCACTGAACATGAACACCAAATCCACATAAGATGTCCTTCTAATTAACCTTGCTTACTTACGCTTTTAGAATATGGTCTCTTGTTATTGCACACGTTGGCAGTGAATAAAATGAAGGACATAGCTTCTTCCCTGAGTATCTATGTAAAGCTTATTTCTGAATTTCCATAAATCAAGTAGCACTCTGCATTTTCCAAAGTTTCCTATGCTTGATGCCATAATTTTTAACAAAAATAAGTTTATATTGGCAAAAGTTGCCACTTGACTGAAGAACATTAAAGCTGTTTTTAGTTTAAAGAGTGAAACATGTATAGAGTGGAGATAAATAGCTCTCCCAAAAAGGAATGTATATTTACACATTCTTGGTGTAACAGGAGAGGTTATTTTTACACGTTTCAGATTTACATTCCAAGGTGGCATAAAGTGAATACTGTGAAGCAGGATGTTAATTCAGTGGCTTTCAAAGGTTGGTAGAGCAAGCTGGGCTTTGACAGTAAATGCTGTATTAATGGTTAGCAGTGACAATTTCATCAACAAAGGAATTGCAGGGTATAATTAACATCAGTTGCTTTGACACTATGCTCTTAATGTATGGTTTCAACCTTTCTTTCAGTAGCTGTTGGAGAATGCACTGTGACAAATTATTGCTGATACAAAGTAGGTCAACAGTAAAATGGCTGACTTACCATAAACGATCGCATCTGAATTATTGCGACTTTGTGTCCAGTGGAGCTGCTGTAGTTTTCTGTGCCCATGTATTTCTGAAACATGCAGCCTTTCCCATCTCCTAACCACGTAGCATTTTTGTCTAAACAAGAACGCTTTGTCCCGGCTGTTGGGGAGAGATCCACACAAGTAGTAGTACTGCATGTGTGACAAGAAATACTTGTCATATTGTAGTTCTGTAAATACAAAGCTCGCACTGAGAAATGACTCTCAGCTAATGAAAGTAAGTAAAATACCACATCTTTGGGTTTTGAGGAGCTCTTCACTGAAAATCTCCCAGGGCAGCACACAAGGAAGGGAAATAGGACTATGATGTTATTCAGTTCATTTATGCACAGGGAAGTGTTTTCACCCTGTGGTTCTCATGATTCTCAGTATCTCATCACGGCTTGCAATGAGCTTTTAAAAGTTTCTGTGAGAGGTGTAGCTTTATTTGATTCTTTTATCTCGTGGGTGTCAGGAAATGGCCTCTAGCTTTGCCATTTCTCTGGGGCATTGTAAAATCCGGTGCAATTGTATTATGTGATGATTATATAACTGAATAAAATGATAAACAACTATTTAATCTGTCAGGATTTTAAGAACGCAGGGGAGGAGAACTTGAGCATTCTTGGAGCAGAGTTGAGTATGTGCAAGGAGCTGCAGTATCTGAGGCTCCAAACGATAGGGGCAGGGCTGGGGATGCTGCCTGCCTTTCACTGCTGTGTTCCCAGGCTCAGCCCTCAGCCAAATGGCTCCAGTGTAGAGCTAGGTACAGATCTGATTCCAGTGTAGAGTTGGGCACAGCTTCTAACTCCAAGATCAGCCTAAAGACAGATTTCTAATGCTGATAGTATCATCTGCTGACACTGGTTGCAACTGAGATATTTCAACACTGTGCCCTTGCTGTTCTGTGTTCTACGAAATTCCATTATTATTACTTTTTTATAACCTAAAAACAACTAATTATTGGTGTCTGCCTTGGTACTCTACTGGCTAACAAACAGGTTCATTAACGGACATCTTGTACTTTGAAAGAATACTGAAAAACAACCTTCCCTCCACACATTCTTTCCTTCCAATATGAACTTTAAACCCGTTTTTGTATGTATACATATACCCAGAAGCACACATAAATGTCTTCTATAAATGCATATATATGTAATTACTCAAATCCTTTTCCGTGGGTCACCATAAGTCCTTGCTTCTAGTGATTTAACTCACAGGTCACTGTGGATGTTGTGAAGATTGTAAATGCACACACATGGGGAAAAATGATTCCTCTTCTGGTGCTTTAACACATTCACATTCTGTTTTGCTGTTTCAATTTTACTAATGTGAATTTGCAGCTCAGCTTAGTTTGCTTGTTAGCTGAGCAGATTTTCAGAATTTTTTGTGCTCCTTAAAAACAAATTGTAGTTTTCTGAAGGAATATTTGTCATATTTTAATCAATTTAATATGACTGAAAATAAATTCAAATGAAGCTAAGATACTTTTAGAATCTTAGAGTTATTCATACTGAAGCTTTGTCATATAGGAGACTTCCTGGTAAACAGTTACCTGAACCATCAGAAAAAGCTCCATTTCAGTGGAGCTGAGCATCTTTCTCTGCCTGAGTGCACCACAGCAGTTGGTTCTATCTGGTAATGTTTGTGCTCGGTGGTGTGTAAATTAGAAATGGTTTTCCAAGTGTGAAGGGCTCTAAGTGCAAACTAAGATCAAGCTATCCACGTTTGGTAAACTTAATGATATAAATTTATACTAGCGGCATTACGTCAATCTTTGCACTTGCATCCCTGAACTTCACTTGTAATCTCTTCTTTAACCCTTACCTGCTTGCTTCCTTTGTCATTCTATATTCTAACTCCCTGGCTTGCAGTCAGTGTAACGTCATCTGTTTACAGACATTCAGATCAGTAGGGAAAAAATAAAGCAGAGGAAATGGCAATATCAGTCTGAATCAGGATGACATTAAAGTAAATGATACATTTAGTGCCATGTTTGTAAAGGATCTGATTCTGTGTGACTAAGGTACCAGACTATGCATTTTGATGTTATTTATCACACTTTATGTATTTAACCAAGATGAGGCTTTTGCAATATGACTGAGGAAAAACATGTTGCAAAGTTGTAAGTCCTTTTCAGAGGGGCACCTGAGCAAATATATCTGCTTGATTGCTCATGCAGATGTTCCTGTGAATATCTTCAAAGCCTGATGTTTGCAGAAATGACAAGTCCTGCATCTCAGACAGCAGAATGCTGGCTGAGTCCTGCAAGTGATAGTTGCCACAGTTATTCAAAAAGAAAAATATGTGTGCGTCATTCAGGTTTGAAATCACTAGTAGAGTTTACTGAAGTTGAAGAAGTTAATTCCAAGCCAAGCTGACAAGTGTACAAAATGTCTCCTGAATTATCAGACTGATGTAACCCCATGACTAATTCTGCAATTCATACACATTGATTTCCTTTTCTTGCCCTTTCTTGGTGCATAATCCTATCTTCAGAAACATCCCTTTATAATCAGTTTATAATCAGTAGAAGGAAGATTGGATTTTGAATTGGATTTGCACTTTTAGATTCTGAGGCCGCAGCCTTTGTACTTTCCTAATTTCACCATTATGAGTACCATGAAACCTCTTAACTTATTCATGTGAATACGTCATCTGCCCTTCAGTATTTTATAGGATCAAGTATGTGTCAAAAGCCTTCTCAATGAGGCAGAAATATGGTTTTTATTATTTCCATAGGCAGTGGAAGGCACATTAAAATCTTTATTATTGGCTGAAAAGAATTTTTCCTCTTATTTCAGTAGAATAGACTGAAAAGTGAATGCTGCACACATACTGCATCATGATCTCATTCTCAACATGATTGCCTGTTCCAGCGTACGTGAGTCACACTCCAGTATGCGATTTGCTTAAAAGCAATAAATGTCAGCACTTTTATTTACAATCTGGAGATTTAAAACTCACAACACTTTTTGTACAGCTATGAAGAGTAGAGGCTGTCTTCACCTTTTTCTTCTAAATGAAAAATGAAAGCCTTGATTGACTATTAGTAGGTCTGGCCTAGCTGCAGTGGGTTAAAATGTAACTACACAAACTCAGACTTTCCCCTGCTTACGCAGAAATTGCCCTTCTGGTAGGTGGGGTAGCAGAAAGTGTGTCTGGTACGCTCCTTGACCGTTCTAACCCTTGCTCAGAATGAGCTGAAGTTGTTAGGGCTTGCTAGATTTGTGCTATGGCAGATCCCAGACGTGGTGGGATCCAAGTGCTGCTCTCACATCTGCTGAGGAGATAGCAGCCTTTGGAAGAGGCCTGTGTTGATGGAGGCATTGTGAACTTAACACCTGTCCGTGTGAGCACTGCAAGCTGCTATTGTTACCTGACGTCAGGAGCTGGGGTGTATGGCCAAACACACTTGTGCTGAGATGTCAGAATGAGGTCCTGTGTGAGTTGTAGGGAGAGAAGGGAGTAGAGAGAGTAAAAGACCAGACAAATAATCCATATGGTGAGTCAGTGGGAGAGAATTGAATGTAATTTCAACCTAATTGTGACTCAGCCCTATTGTTTATAGTCCTTGAGAGGGTGTTTGATCACATAGGCTGCAATATACACATTTATGTTCTGTCCTTTGGGACAAACAAAGGAATTTATAGGAAAGAAAAAGAACAACAGAAACCAAGCTTTTAATTTTAGCTTACCTCTTTTTTTTGTGTATATATGAACATTTCCATTTACTCTAAACCACATTGCCCGAGGCTTCTATGCTAGCAAGGCTGGCAAATTTTGCTTTTGAACTACGTGTGCTTGCTAGGAATCATGCAAGCATTATAGAATTGCTGTATAGATACCTACAAGAATGTGGGGCACCATCCTACAGTGTTTATGTTACATTCTTGTTAGGTAGCACAGCAGCGGTGCTTTGGGAACCTGACTTTGTGCATGCACAATTCAGTGGATAATCCTATCCTTGATTTTCACGGTCCTTGAGTTTGGTATGTGTTTGACTACATCTACTGTTACTATATATTACCCAACTCCAAGATAAAGCACCGTGCTGATTTGCCGGAATTAGGTTCCCAAGTGATTATTTTCTTTGCAGCCTACTTTCCAGATGTAGCTATGGGCAGTGTGGATCCAGCCTGGGCTGCAGATAACATACAGTCAGGGGATAGGGTAGCTGCAGTGATATGGAAGGCAGCTGTTCTATCAGGGGCAAGGGGAAGTAATGTAAATTGCAAGCAGGGCTTCTTCGCTTATTATTTCTAAAGGAGAAAACCCTTTTAGTGGAGATTATTCTGGGAGATGTAATTGTGGTTGATTGGCTGTCCCAGTGATGGGTCTGCACTCTGCTTTACATTCTCAAGAATGCTCAGGTTGCTTAAAACATTTAACAGGACTGTTACGTGCACACTATGTGTCCACAAAGGTTTGTCCATGCAAATGTACAAGAAGCTAAATCATTGCTATGAAAGAGGAGATTGGCTTAAAATGTTTAAAAAACATCTGCAAATACTCTGGATTGGTTTAAACAAGGATTATTGCATGCAATTTATGAAAAAAAGTGGTGAATATATCCAAAGGCAGGAAAGCATTCTCTGTCCACCTGGGAAGCATGGGGACAATTCTCATGTTTCAGCTTTTTATGTGAAGTTCTGCCTTTCGGAAAAAATGACCATGAGAGGAGGGAATTGGAGGAACTTGACTTATGGAAGTCTGAAATCAAGGCATCTTGAATCACACCTACAAGTTTTAACATCCTTAACCTATGAGCGTATCTTCTTTTATGAACTAAATGTAGCATAGCCGTCATCAGTTTGAATTGAAATTAATTTGGTTGATTTTTATGTAGAGTCAGAGACTGATCTGTAGGTGGGGAAAATAATTTCAGAGAGGCACGTCCCTTCTACCCCAAGTCCAGAATGCCTCTCCATGGCCTATTGTCCTCTCTCCCAGTAGCAACTCCCAATGTCCAGTTGTCTCCATGCCTGTGTTTGAGGCCTCCTTCCTAGGCTCAGCTTCTGTTCAATGAAGAGATACAGGACTATTATGGGAAAAAACATGATGGATTGCAGCAGCGTGTTCTAGAAGGGGTGCACTTTAGGATCAGCACTGTTTTCTCTCCTTCATTTGAAATGGGTGAGAGAACTTGCTCAGATATCACTGATTCAGCCTGGTCAGGTGAGTCACATCTCCCCCATGAGAGTGAAGCCCTTCAGGTGATTGTTAAATGCAGTTTAACTTGAATTGGCTAGACACCTGCAAGTATTTTAACGCTAATGCCCCAAATGAAGAATAGCTTGCTGTCAAGTTCATTTTGCAGACCAGTGTAATACCAGTGCCTTAGAGGAAATCATCAGCAATATGTTTCCTGAATTTCAGGAACAAGTACTAAAACAGTCGGAATGGTGGAAATTTATTTCTGAGAAGTTACAGGGTTTGGCTTGTCCCATGGCAGCATTTCTCCAGGAAATGTTGCACTACATGTTGATTGTTGCATGTAATTTTCTTCATGGAAAAGAGAAATAAATATATTTTTTAGTTCTCGTACTTCGTTCTGTTTTCAGAAGTCAGTTCCTAAGCACAAGGGGCAGATTCTGATGTTTGGCATCAAAGTGGCTCATTTGAAGTCACTGAATTCCCTTTGGATTGCTGTCAGTGTAATTGCTAACTACATAAAACTGACTAAGCATGAAACTGGACCTCTTAAGCTCATCTTCCTGGAGAAAAGCATGCTCTAAGAGGACCTGAACACATTCTTTATATATATATATATGTTTGTTTGTTTGTTTGTTTTGTTGTTGTTGTTTAGTGTGTGTTATGTAACTAACACAAAAAGCAGGAGGACTGGTCACGTTGAATTGTCAGCTTGTGAAATAGGGCTGCCTCATGTCACAGAAGATGCTTACTCATGTCAGAGAAGAGCAGCCAGGGCCATTGACGGAGCGGAAAGCAATAGATAGGCTCTAAGACATGTCCCTTTTTTAGGTGGTGCCCCGAACTCCATCTTATCTTTCTTATAATGTGCTGTAAGTAGGGTTGCCTCCTACTACTGGTTATCTGACCAGCTAAAACTTCTGTGATCAGTGATGGTGGGAAGTAGCAAGCAATGGACTCATCTTCACAGTGGCATAAAAGCCCAGCAGTTTTTCACTTGTGTTTCCTTTAAATGGTAGGAGTCCTGCTTGTTTTTGTCTTGTGCTCTGTATTTTCTTGCACAGTGAAATGTAAACATCTTTCCTCTGAGCATTTGGATATTTTGACTGCACAAAAGCCTCCAAGACCATACTTTTTTCATTATGATCCATTAATATGGTTGTGGTGTGAATTTATCCCACTTGTAAATTAATACACTTAGAAATAAATAATTGTAGGTTGTTTTGTTTTGCTGTGATTTATTTTTTTCAAAGTCAGCTGCTGCTCAATCTTGACTTGCTGTCTATACTTGTGAATGCTAATGGCACATTTGAGTCAAAGCCAGTAAAAACTTTGTCGGTTGATTACTGCCTTTTAGATTACACGGAATAGATTATCGTTACCTTGGACTAGAGGGAAAGATGCTGTTGACTGTTGCAAATTAGTTTCCTCTGTACTTGTGATGCTATAAGAGTGAGTTGTGGTTTAAATGTTTAAATCAGGTCTTCTGCTCTCAACAAAGAACATTCCCAAGCACAACTTGATTTCAAACAGAACAGGATTTGTCCCTTGGTGCTGTAACATACAGAACTCCCATTTGTTTGGATATTTTTCCAGTCATAATAGCTTTGTTAAGAACTGTGTAATGTATCACAGAACACAATAAATGAAATAGAACTGGCTGTTCTCAAAAAGACTGTCAATGGAGACTCATCACTGAATGGAAATGTTTCTAGTGAAGTTCTGCAGGGATCAGTACTGTAAAAATGCTATTAAGAATTCTCATTAGTGTTTTGGAAACACATGAAAAATCTCTGCTTTTAAAATGCCTATATACCACGATTTGGAGGAACATAAAACAAGGACAATAAAGTGCTAATCCTGAATGATCTGCATTGCTCAATAAACAGTCCATTTATGATATATTTGATCTTGTGGAAACATATTCAAATCACTCATTTAGAAGTAAGAAATATATGTCCTCTGTTCTTCCAATGGGAAGCTATGTCCTGGAAATTAGTAGATGGAATGAGTTTGCAGCTCAGCAGATGAGCAAAAGTGGTAGCCAACAGAATGATGTTATAGCAGAAGGAGCCGGTTAGACCCTTGCGTGCATAAAATTTGGGCAAGGAGAGGTGTGATTTTACTTTGAAACGTGGCATGACTGGTGCCAGGAAACTGCTTATCATATCAGTGGCACTGTCACAGTAAGGATTTCAGAAACTGGGGAGAGGGCAGAGCAATGCCACCAGAAGGTTTTCAGGATTCAAAGAGTTCCCCGTGCTCAGACTTCAGCTTTCAATTGCAGGTAGTATATCAAAAAGTTAGGACTGACAGTCTCACCTTACAGTCTGCAAGAAGCTTCTTGGCATGAAGTACTGGGTGACCAAGAATGCTGCAGCTCTACAGAGAGGGAGATAATGAAAAGCAAAGTCTTGGAAATGCCTGGATCTATGCATTTTTTGGATTGGAAATAGAACATACTTATTTTACAGAGAGGGTTTAATCCTTCCAGCAGCCTACCAAAGTAACCAAGGGCCCCATTTTCTGATGTTTGCAAATCAAGACCATTTGGCTTTCTGGAAGATATATTAAAGTTAAATGTAAGTTAGTAGGTTTCATATTAGGAAAACTGGATGAAATGTGCAAGCTTGTGGTATGTAAATGTTTAAAAAACAGAACAGCTAATAAAGTACTAGATTGTTAGACCTTCTCTTTGTCCTTAAATTCTGACTTTACAAATATGTAAACTTTAATATTTGAAGCATTTTCTCATTTTTGCCTGCATTCCCTGAGCAGTAATTGGTCGTACCAAGCTGGCTTGGCAGTCATTCTTTATATATGGGTCTGTGGTCCATTAAAGATATATAGATTTTTTTGGCACTTAATTCCGAAGCTGTGCCTGTTGCAGCTGTCCTGATAAACAACATCTTAAAAAAGTTATGAGAGTATTTAGGGATCATGCTTTTCTTAGAGAGGAAGAATTCTCCTTCCATTAACATCAATGATGCATACACTCCTAGAGGCACTTTCTATCTTTTCAAGGACTGTTGTTTTCAACTTTAATTCTCTCAACAAAATGCAGGATTGTTTTCTACCTATAAACTGTGCTTTCTTAAAATACTTCATGTTACTTCACTGTTCTGAGTGGAGTCAAGTCTAAATTAGTATGGGACTGTCTTGGTAGATATAAAGTAATATACAGATACTGATTGCATAAGGTACTCTGAAAATGAAATCTTTTATATATAAAGTGAACTGATAATAGGAAGCCCAGAGGAAAAGGGGAGGCATCCAAGGATTCTGAAAGGCAAAGGTGATTTTCTGCTTATTTGATGCTTTGAAAATTGTTACCTGCAACATTTTCACTTTGATGCCTATTTTTTTATTACATTGTTTTCATTTTGAGCTCACAGTTTAGTGACCAGAGAAAAGGTAAATAAAAGTGGGAAACAAAAACAGACACAGAGTTTTTATAACAAAGCAAAATGTCTACAAGGGATAGTTGTTTCAATTAATGTTTTAGTAATTACTAGGGTCCCAAATACATCTCACAAGTGTAAAGCATCAATTGCCATTTCAAGGTTGTAAATTAGTTGCCTTCATGAGATTCTTTGTGGATTTGGCCACCTCTATGTTTAATATAATGTTTCAGAACAGACCACAGTATTGAAAAACTGATGCTTGATTGATTTTACCTCTTATTTCCATAAATACATTAGTGACTGGAAATGGAAGCTGAGATTAGGCCCTAGCTTCCTTTCCTGTCCATGCGCTTGATATCACATGGTCATCTTTACCCATGTTGGTGCACATTAGTGTCTTGCAGCTGTATCTAGCCATTTAAAAATGAGTTTAAATTGCAGTGTCTGACATCCTTGTTTAGAGGCACTTCAGGGACCTGAAAATTTGTTTGTGCCACCTCAGTGGTGGCTTTGTCCTCTTGGTAGGCAAGGTCCCATGCTTTTTTGTGCCTCTTCCCTCAGAAGCAGCCCTGGGGAGCAGTGCTGCAAGTGTTACAGCTGATTTGCATCATCAGGGAGTTCAGGCTTATTAGAAACCTCCTTCTATTGACTTTAAACTAGAAGAGGATATATTTAGATTAGGTATTAGGAAGAAATTCTTCACTGTGAGGGTGTTGAGGCATTCATGGACAGGTTGCGTGGGGTCCTGGGCAACATGATGTAGTGGGAGGTGTTGCTGCCTGTGGTAGGAGTGTTGGAACTGTATGATCTTTAAGGTCCCTAACTCAAACCCAGTAAGGAACCTCTGAGAGAAGTGTGAATGTCCAAGAGTAACCTGCTTTGTATGTCTTTATCCTGCATTTGATATACAGTAGACATGAATTTGCTGTTTTTTTCTCAGGGTTACATAAATGTTATGTCATTACAAATAATCTAATGAATTATTTTAACAGAAACAATATATTCAGAGGTCAAACCACACAATAGAAACAAATGTTCAAATTGCCCCAAAGCAAAATTCACTAAAATTCTTGCTGCTTCTCAAAAGTTTCATTTCCAAATGAAAACATTCTATAATCAGAAACCTTCGTGGTTTGCTTAGCAAATGTTGAAAGCAAAGTTGTCTTTGTTTCTGATGCTTTTCATTTCGACCTGTCATATTTAATTCACTCAGTTTAATCCAAATCTGCAAAGTATTTGGTATCTCTGAAAGAGGTACTTCACATTTGCGTTTTTTTCTTTTCTGCAAACAAAGAAAAAGTATCTCGACAATAAAACTTCAGTTGTAAGTTCACCTGTGTTCTTGTGATTTTCCCTAAATCTTTAAAGAAAATGAAAAACTACCTCTTCATGTATTTTGTAGTTCTTACCACCTGAGGATCAATTCAATAAAGCTTATGATAATATCTTTGCTGACTTTCAGACAGACTGTATTTTCATTCCACAGAGCACAACCTTAAGAGCTAATGGGAAATTTCACTCGTTAGTTAATTTGCTTCTATCTGCACTAAGAAAGCAATCATTAGGTGAATACACCACCATGCCCTGTGAAATTGTATATAAAGATGATGGCAGTTGTATCTAGGTTTGTGGTCAGAAAAGTTAAGCCAAGGTCAAAACCTTAGTTTCGAGCTTTAACACTCTTCCATTTGCCTTGTTCAAACCCTCAAAAGAAGCTTAGATGTTCTGCAAATGGTGTCATGACTCTTGTTATATGCTATTGAGGGCCAGCTCTGGGAAGTGAGCTAGGACTTGTAACCACATGCGGTATACCCATTGGTTAAACTGGCACTGGATTAAATGGCAGAAATCTGTGGTCCTGGCAGTTTTCCTGCTTTGCTTCATGTCTGTTCCTAGTACCAGGTGGTCAGAGCACTGCCAATCAACTGTTCCCAACTGGAAATGGGAAAAAGGAAGATAAGGCAAGGGACAGAACAGGCTTTGGGGACTGCAGGCTCTCTGGGCCCCAGCCTAGGCTCTGACATCAGCTCACCCTCAACACAGACACAGCCTCTGCCCCAGCTCTGACTCAGCTCAATCTACAGGGTTATCTTGCATGTAACATCGCTGAATCTTTCTGCTATTTTAAATTCTGGAGGTTCATCTATAGATATTGCTACTTCCTACTACACAGTTAAGTGTTCTGTTGAAATTTTAAAGTGCTGCTGCACACAAATGGATGTTCTGAGAACTATGTTGACAATAAAACACGCTATATGTGGTGGTAAATAGAGATATACTCCTAACAAAGCTCTGGTTTTGTAGCAGTATGTGAAAGATAGGAAAAGCAAAAGTGCACTGGGTAAAGATAGTTATGTTCCTTTAGAAGAGGGTGTATATGTGCGTGCAGCAGTCAGATAGCTATCCTACAAAGCACTCTTGCTAAGGGCAGTCCTGGTATCTAACTGACAGATCAGCAGCAGTACTTCCTGCTGAGGGTGCACCATCCTGTATTCTGCTACCGGACAAGGGCTTTTTTTGTTTGTCTTGTTTGTCATTTGGGATTTTCTTTTTTGGGAAATTGACCTCTTATTCCCATGAAAATAAAGATCATCTAGCATTAGCACTTGGAAGAATATCTGAAAAGCACAGTTTTGGAAATTCGGTCCTCCTGACACTGTAGGCCGCACTCACACCAGATACAAATACACCAGAGCAGCTAGGAACACCATGATCAGAGGCAGAATGCTCAAGCTGGATCACACCTTCCATTACCTCACACCCCCATTCTGTCCTCCGTGTCTGCAAAAAGACTGTTGGAATATGAAACATCCACTGGGAAATGCTCACACTTTGCATGAGGGTTGAAACTGCGAAGCTGTTTTGGGGATCTCTGTCTCTTTCATTTATTTTTAATCAAACTTTTATTCTGGTCCCAAGAAATTTATTTAGACCAAAACAACCCATTCCCATGACAGTTTCCATTTTTAGGATTTACCATTTAAACCAATATTGACTGAACTTTCACTTAGCACTGCTTCATACAGTTATCCTGCTCTTTGCCATGAAGTGGTCATTGTCAGCTGGGTTCCCAGTCTTTTGTTGAGGGAAATGATGCATTCTTGTAGGCATGATACCTGCGCTCAGACGTTTAGGTCTAGTTCTGGCTTCATTTTCAGACTACTGAAGGACTTAGGCTAGTTTACTTCCCTTGTCATGATGTTCTCTTGGAAAATGAGAATACCAGTACTGATCTCATGCATTGTGTGCTTCAAGGTCCACAGATGGCATATTTTAAGTGCATGTTTTATGCATGTTCCAAGGCAACATTTTGTTTCAATAAGATCCAAAGAATGGGCTTTTCTAATCATTTAATTTTATAATTGAACTATGTGGAAGAAGCACATTATATTTTCTTCTTGATGGAAAGAAGAACTTGATCCATAGTACTGCATCCCCCATGGCTAGTTTGCTTTTACCTTGGAAAATGGCATAGTTTTTCCCCAAAGCAGCCCTTTGTTACTGAGTAGGCATCTGGTTTGTGACAAGCCTGTTGACTGGGATCTGTCCTCTAGGATTCATAAAAGAGTTGCATGTCCAGCCAATGAAGATGATCAGATTACTTTGGCTTCACTCGCAGTTTTGTAGTCGTCTTTGTTTGCTACTGTGAAGTGCAGCTATAGCCATTGTGAACAAGGAGTCTCTGTCAGCTTGCATCAAGTGATGAGTTTGCCTAATGATTTCCCTTTCCCTTCTCTTGCCTCTTGGGGTACCACAGTATGGGTGGTGTTGACTCCAGAACAGTAGCCCCATGTTAATGTGTAAGGCTTTATGCAGGCTTTGAGTACTGAAGGATGTTATCACTCAGCACTGTTCTTTCAATATGTAGTGAAGTTTTACCTACTTATGTCTCTTCCAGAAATTGTGAGCATGTCTATCTGTCTAATAAAGCAGCAAAAACTGCTTTCTCTTTCATATTTTACAAAAAGATTTTTGATCAAGCTCTGTTGAAGTAATATTATTTGGTTTATTATAAGCATGTACTTTTACTTTTTATTACGTTAACATCTGACATTATGTTTTGTCTCTTGTTCTTGTTTTTATGTGTTTGTTCTCTCCAGACACAGGTACTACAGCTTTTAGATATCAATTAATCAATCGTTCTCTATCACAAAAAAATCATGTTCATATGATATCCTGCAGCTCTCTGTTGTTTACATAGTATTAGCATGGGGAAATACTACGTTCAGTTTGATGCATAAAGCCCTCCTTGTATCTTGTGCTTTTGTCTGTAGGCTATTATGCATGTGACCAAAACCATGCATGACTTGAGCAAATGTTTGAATAGGGCTCTTGTGCAGTAGGACTGTATAAGCCATTAGGCATACTCCCTTTAACTTGGTGATGAAAACATTGTGGTACATTTGATGGCACAGAGTGGAGTAAAATCGCCTTTGTGGAAGCAGAATAAACAGCTCACTGATTTGGTTTCACTATCGTGTACATGGCTGTGCTGCAGACTTTTGGCAAAATTATCGAGGAGGACCAAGAATGAAAAGTATTAAAGTTATTGCAGCTCTGGGGTAAATTCTGGACTGGAAAGACATAAATA
>PPHD01009531.1:0-20584 GCA_002909625.1 Bambusicola thoracicus
TTCAGTAACAGTGCATGCTGCGTAGCAGGTCACACATACATAGAAGAACTTCGCCACTTTGGGACTGAACAGATAATGAAGATGGCATTATGTTACCTTATTAGCTATAAAGGGCTTTCCAGACAACTTCAGGACTTACAGTCTTTTAGGTGAAAACCTTGCTGTATTAGAGGCCACGGTATAGAAATATTTCTCCTTGTTCTCTCTCCCATGAGGCAAACCTAGAACTGAGTGAAGTCAATGAGAGCCCTTCACAGACTTGCATAGGTTGCAGTTCATGTCTTAAAAGAAAACAATTGACATCTTTTGGAAAAAATAAAAAAATAAAAGTTGTTTGGATGTCTGTACTTTAAAAGCAGCGACCTTTGCGGGTCTTTATTTGATCTGTAATATTTCAGGCATCTCTTAAAAGCCACAATTCAATATTATGGTCAATGTAAACCTGCAGGGGACAGTGAAATAAATTATATAGGATGCACTTATATTTCAACAATAGCATTTCACTACTTTTTCTGATATATTTTTAGATTACAAACAGGTTCCTCAATTTAGACCAATGATTTCACTGGTTTTATTTACCAGTTTGATATCAGCATAGCATAAGTATAATGATTTTGTAATCAGATGTTTTAACAGCTATTTTAAAGCTAATATTATGTATAATATAATATACATAGATGTCTGTATATACATAGAGGAGGAGTTTCTTATTATTGTCAGATTGAGTTAATGTTCAGCCAGGGATTACGCTGTTTGATGTAGAAGCAAAGAGACGTGAATGTTTAATTCTCCATTAATCTTCTCCTTGCCATAATGAGCAAAGGTGTAAATATTAACACCTCTGATTTTCAAGCATTAGTTTAAGCTATCATCTACAAATTCACTTTCACAAAGGCAACATGCTTCAAAATTGAGCTACTTTGTCCTTAGCGAACAATTTGGTTTGAATCTTTGATTTTCTCATGTTTTTGTTTCCAACCGTTCTGTTTCTGAAATACTTTTGACTACAGCACAAATTCTAATGTTGGAAATGGCATCTCCGGAATCGTTAAAAGTTAACGGATTAATATTTGTTATTATTTGTTTGCATAGTTTTCACTTTATAAATTATTTGTTGCAGCCTTTGTATTGTTTTTCTGCTTGTAATTGACAGCTTTATAATACCTAGGGGCATATTTGAGGTCTCTTTCTCTTTTCAAACACTCTTTTCTATCCGCAGCAATGGCTGTTTTTCTTTGTTTCTTTGCTGTCTGTGGAAAGCAGATCAGAGAGTGTTACCGAATGTGGTAGAATATTGCATTCTGTTGCAACTAGCAGTTTACTTAAGCTATGTAACTAGGCGTCCTGTAAAAGCAAAATGCAATTGCTCTAGCAAATCCAGTGTTTTTATAAATCATGAGGAAAACTCTTAAGGTTGTGAAAACCTGAAATATTTGTATCCACTTTTTAATTGTTGATGTGCTGATGTCAAGCCACCATGCAGTGTATTTTTAGTAGCTGTCCCCATGACTAGTTATGTGTAGAAATAAGAAGTAAGGGGTATCACTTCTGGCAGAATTGGAGTGAATTAGAAATTCTTTTTTCAAGACATTTTAAAATATTCACTTTTTTAACCGCCTTTAAATCTACCTCTTGCTATATTTTTCAACTGTAGGGATTTAATGCATGATGCCTACATATGTGTACATAATATTCTCTACCTTTTGTCTTTAATATTCCTTGGTTTTTAATTATTAAAGATAAGTATTTGAATTATAAATATTCTAGTTATACAGGAATAGGCAAAGCAGGCACATACCCTCAGGCAAAATTCTTCCATTATCCATAATCCTTCTGCCTCCTGCCTCCATTTCTCTACCTCCTATCTTTATGTCGTCTCAAAAAACACAGAGGCATTCTTTTAAACTAACCTTCTCCTCCCCACTTAAACCATAGAAATCCCTTCTCAATATGTATAGGGGCCTTTTCCTTGAAGTGGGATGTCATACTTGTCCTCAATATAATAAAGTGCTATCTTCAAGGCATTTCTGCATCCAAAACACTCCCCAGAAACCTGCCTAGTCCTCCCGTCTAACCAGTCTGAATGTCACAAATCATAGCACAGAAGCTGCTTTATAGTGAATCATTAACATTGTCAGGAATGAGTTGGCAAGGGAAAAAAAAAGCTTTCCATTAGAGAACTGAGGGAGAATATACAAATGACAGCATTGTCATTTCTCTTACATTGTTTTATAAAGTGCACAACTGATTAGGAAGAGTTTATTACTGAATATATATGCTGTGTATGCATACATGACAATTTTGTTTTCATCCTGCTCTGTTTATAAGTATGTATGGATGTGCTTTAGATTAACTGTCCTACTTTAGGTTTTTGAATTATACGGGTAAGTTTCATTATGTGCCAAGACTTCCCAGCCTTAACAAATGTATTTGGAAACTAGGAGCTACAAAATTGGAAGGTATACATGGAAGATACTTTTAATCTACGTAAAGATTAATAAAGATATTCCAGAATCCTCTTAGGCAGCTTCTGAAAAGGTCCTTTAGAATAATATTGCTTGAGCATATAGACTCTGTTATCTGATTACAGCACGGAGGTATGTAACTCCAGTGTAGATGCTTACTTGTCAATTTTCCTGTTTGGCACAGCTTGAATGGGATAATGTACACTTATAACATGTAATACAATTAGTTCTCTTTTGAGCATCAAATATTGTAAAGAAAGTCATTTTGATCAATACATGTGATGCTTTTTATATAAAAACCTAATATATTTGTGTTGTAAATTAGGTTTTTTTCCCCTTCATATCTTAAAAGACAATTGCATGGAATTATACATGGCTTTGTTGTTCATGGAGATAAAAACGTGTCAAATCATCAGTGGCAAAAAACATGTGAGGATATACAGTATACACCTGAAAAAAAAAGGAAGACTGATTTTCAAAGAACAAGCTAATTTGCTTTGACAACACTGGTAGCTTTCTTTAAATAGTTGTAAATACTAATGAAAAGTATGCAAAGCAGACAGTACTCCTCAGAATTTCATGTGAACTTATGGAAACAATTTTAGCGTGCTTTTTATTTTCTTAGATGGTCAGATGTGCAGTTAGGTCATTCCAGTTACTGGTTTGGTGTAAACCTGGAGGAGGTAAAACATTTCATATGTGTTTTGGATTTAAGTGTGCCAGTGAGCTCAGGCTCTGGCTGTATTCTGCACAGTGGTTGCCAGCCAAAAACAACAATTCCCCAAACTTTCAGTCTCCTACCGGTATTTAGGTGTGGCTTGATTGACAACATTACATAGGCAGAGGGTATCCATTTTTTTTTTCTCCTCTCAGATAGGTTGATTGTGTAAGAGCTGCTTCAGACAGAACAATTTGCACGGTATCCATCAACACAGAAACTACCTCCCGCACAGGGGAACTGCCAGGAATATACAGGCTCCAGAGCACTGGGAAAAGCGTGACATCCAAGACATGTCAGTCTAATCATTATAATATTTAGTACGTGGTGTTGCCACAAAAATCATTACAGTTTGACTCCAAGTAGATTTGGGGTGCTGGACAAAACCAATTTCTGTCCAGCTCTCCAAGGATGCGACAGAAGGGATTTTTTTTTAAAATAGAAGGATATGAATGCTAACAATAACCCTAATAAAAGCAACAGTACAAGAGTGAGCCTTTTACTTTGAACAGTATTTGTATCTTGGTACATATTTGTATAGGCTTGATCTAATGGCTATCTCAATCAGTCCTCTGAGAACTGCAAGAGGTCCTAAAATTAAGCCGTAAAGCAGACTGGCATAAGGCAGCTATTATCTACTTGTTTCTTATATGAAACCTTCATCTTTCTCACAGGAGATGAAACTGCTTGAGCCAGAGCCACTAAATACAGGCATTTTATCCAGCAGTAAGACTTTAAATAGAAATATACCAGGAAAGGAAAGGAGGCAGAACAAGATCCCAAACTCCATCAACTCTCTGAGACAGTATAAGAGGCACGTGGAAGAATTCTAACTTAAACAGACAGTAAGATTTTCCCTGAGCTGACATACTATTTGCTTGATCAAGAAACAGAAAAAAAAGATGAGGAAAAGAAGGAAGCCCGACGTGATTTACAGACTCTTCATGGAGAACTCTGCCTGCTGGAAAAAGAAATGCATGCATATATGTTTTTATACATGCATATAATCAAGTATATATTAATTACTGATAAAATTAATTTAAAAAAATAATTGGAGGCAATCCTAATGAAATAATTCTGGTACCAATTACAGACAATATTTTTCTTTGTAAAGTGACATTGCTAAAACACCGTTTTCTACATATGTACAGAAGAAAACATAAAATATTTCTCCCCAGAAAAACAAGGTAGGTTTTTCTTTTTTCTCCTATGAGATTAGTCCTGAGTACAAGGTGAATTTTATCAGAATGCTCTGCAGTTACACAGAGAATGCAGTCATGTTATCAGGAAGACAGGCAAGCTGGGTATTAGAGTTCACTGCTTGGTTAATTCCTTAGAGCCTGACCTAGATAGGGTCAAACACCCTCAGTTCTCACTTAAAGATGCTGTACAGGTTAAATACAATACCCTGAACTGTTTTTCATTTGACTCACTAGAACACATTATCAGTAGCAACTATCTAAATCTCAGAAGTAAAATCTGAAAGAAATAGTAGTACAGTAAGCATGGTGACAGTGAACAAAAATTCCACCCCCTTACCCTCCCATGCCCATATTTCCTCCCCAATGATTCAATTTCTAGGTCTCTCTGCATCAATTAAAAATGCAAGACTGAGCCTTGAGTTTTAGTTGAGAAATGTAAAATATTTCCAAAACATCATATGGATAACATTCATGTTATTTACAGACAGTAACCATTCATGTCCACATCTTCATTCCTACATCCCCTTCTTAAAATAGTAGCATCAGTCAAGAAGAGAGATGATAAAAATGAGTAATAGGTGCCAGCAGAAAGAAGGAAAATACTGTAAACACGTGAAAATAGATGGCTCAAGTACCCACTGGGAAATTATACTCTGCAAGTGACACTGGGCAAACTGAATAACATAGAAGAGCCACCAATAGTGCAGTAGACCAAGAAGACAAGAGGCAGAGAACAGAAAGAAGGACGTTGAAAGGCATGACTTCTGTCTGTATGGTTTGTCTGCACAACAAATCCAGTACCAGAACACCAGAACCCATACGTATGTGAAAGCCTTTAATCAGCCAACTTTCAGTGAGATGGAGGTAATTCTGTGCACATCAGTTATCCAGTTGTGGGGAGTCTGAATGTAACTGAAATCACAGAATGACTTGCAAGTGGATTTAGAATTCAGAGATGGGAAGAAATCCTTGATAGGGAAGCAGATTTGGGCAGAGCAGAGTGATATGGGTAGGGATCAGAAGGGACAGAGGAAGGAATAAAGACGCATCTGTTCCCCTCCCTATCTGTTCTCTTTTTTTTTAGAATGTAAATTCTTCAGAAAAGCAGAGATCGTTCCTGTCTTTGCTCTTCTATAGTATACAACATAGCTTAACCAGACATCTGATACAGATAATAGTTTTCCACAGAATCACTGCTAATTTAATTAAAGATTGCGTTAGGAGAGCTTTTTAATGACACATTTCACTCAGAATTTATATTCTGGAACTTACTTTTTAAAAACTGGAAATACTGGGTTTTATAAAATAATAGTAATAACTGCAGATATTTCATTCATTCATTTTGATTATTGTCTTGAGATAAAAACAAGTTTTATAGTTCTGGAACCTACTAATCTTATCAGAAAACCTAAGCCCATGAAAGATTTATTTCCAAAATGTCTAGGTGATTATCGATCTATCTTAATGCTTTCATGTATATGCTGATAGCTGACACAAATATTCTTTATTTTGTATTTAGTCAGTGGAGCTTTATGCGAAGGTGATGTGGAAGATGCCATTCAAAGCCATAGTATACCATTCATTTACCAATTAAAGATTACCTGCCACATGAAAGGTAATCTGAATATCACAAGTGTAATTTGTGTAATGTGTGCTGTGCAAAATAAATAGAAATTTTTACCTACAGAATGAAAGAAAAAAAAAATGCCTCTCTGAATTTTTTATGACAAAAAACAAAGTCTCCTACCATGCCACTTTTCTCCCTAAGGGTAAGGTCGACCTAAAACACCACCAATATATTTTCAGAGGGAAGGTCGCCAACTTATTGTCAGAGAGAATTAGTAGGAAGAAATATGAGGCTTTGCCACCAAGATTAAAGGACCAATAGAAGAAATGGCAGAAAGAAAACAAAATATCCCCAAATCATATGAACATTGGATCGTACCCTTTAATCATTCTTTTCTTCTTTTACCTATGAGAATTTCTGCTCAATTGTTTTTGTGAAATTTGGTAGCTCTGATTTTCAAAGTGTGCAACCATTTTACTCCACCTTCATTTTTGGTGAGTCTCCAGTATTTGAACTGAATTTAGCAAGTCTAAATGACTCTAAAGATGTAGAGAATCTCATTTTCAAAAAACTCCACCATACAAGCAAGCTCTAAGCCCTCATTAACCATTTAAATAGGTATCGGGACTTAAAAACCATTGCTGATAGTAATGATGAACTCGCTGAAAGCACACAGAGCTGTAAGTTATTAAACAATTTTGTAAGAGTAAACAAGAACAAATCAAATAAGAGCATAAATAATTGTCATAATGCACTGAAATGAACAGATGAAGTTTTTTTGCAATATATTAAATATATGCAGGAGCAAATGATCAGTTAATCATGACTCCTTACTTATCTATTACCTCTTATTCTCTACTGGGATGTCATTTCCAGTCAAACCCCAGCGTCAGTCTCTGTTGCCCGTATATTGCACTTTCAAGTAAAAGCGTTTGCATTGAGCTGAATTTTATTGTCTATATAAAATGTCAGGATTCTTTTAGATTTGTAAGGACATTTGACACCGCAGTCCCCAATGAAATGTAATGTATTTGTGTAAATAGCACCAATTACATCATAAGTATACTGCTTAGCAGTTGTGCAGAGTGAAAACAAACAATAGAGTAACAGAATTTAGAAGCATAGGCTTTCCCTTTCATCCCAGGGTTCACAGTTCAGAAATATGCATTTTTGACTCCCCAAAGAGAAGAGAAGAGCTACTGCTTTTTCTTCTTTTTGTTTTGTTTTGTTTTCCCACAGGAACAGCAAAGCAGAGTAGAGTAGGCCAGAGAATGAGGTCTGTGGTGCGTTGCTGGCTCAGTCAGATACAATATCCATGTCAAGGCCCTTCATTACCTCATTCCTCCTACATCAAGAAGAAGCCAATGTAAATTATGAAATGAAAAATATGTGGTCTTTCAAGTTCAGCAAAACCCCTTGCATAGACGTTGCATCAGCCATTCATCCACCAGTGTACACTGCTTCCTCAAACTCCGCATTTTGATGAACCTCTTATGAAAGTATAAAATGTAACTAAGATAAGTAAAAAAGTCCAGAAAGTTGCATTTTGCAAATGTTCCCCCTTCTGTCTCTCTTGGTTTGCTTTATTATTTGCAAAAGGAAGCTCATCTCAGATGCAGCATCTGTTTTTCAATAAATTCCTGCTTTTTACCCAATTTTCCAGCTGGATTGACTGAGGCAAAAGGAGGTCAAGTGACTTGCCAAGGTCAGATGGCAATCCAGTGCTTTACCAAGGATTAGAATTTAGGAACCTCCTGATTAATAGAACAAATAACCTCCATGCACCAAATCCTCATGGGATGGGGAAGTGACAAAACTGGGTAGGATTAACCAGAAAGGACTTGTCTGCCTGGGTAAGCAAAACATATCCAGCACAGAAGAAATACAAACATTTTCAAGTTGCTGAGGCATAATACACGTGTGCTTGTGTTATTTGTGAAGGTCTTTAAAAGATGAGTAAAACACGAGGTTAATATCTGAAGCCATCAAATTAAATAATACACACACATCATTACTTAAAAATAGAATAACCCATCCCAATCCACAATCATTATATAATTATTTAAAGGGGCTCAGCCACTGGCACTGAAGATTTGCACTGCAGAAAGCCCTGTCTCCTTACAAAAGGGCACTTTGCTCAGAACAGCAAATAAACAAACATTCCAGACATGCCTTATGTTCCAGCAGCAGCACATTTTAAACAAATCTTACTAGTTACAGAGCAGAAATGGAAACTGTCTGTTTTGATTTAAATCTGTCCCTGAGCAATTTCCATGAGTTAACACAGCAGAAGTACAAGCACAGGAACAAATAAACAAACAAACAAAGAAACTTGAGCTTGCCTCTAACGACTAAACCACCACCAGTTTCCAAAACACAATCATAGAACTGTCCATTCCTGCACCACAATTAGCAGCAGCTTACAATGGAGGCAAACCACTCCACCCCAGCAAAGGGAGAGGGCGTTGAAATGCTAATTGCACACAAAACTTCAGTGGTGCTGGTGATTAATATACTTATTGTTAAACTTGGAATGACAAAGAGTATAATATAGCAGTGCTTTTGTGTCCTCTGGCTGTTCAAAAGTGTCTCCTTGCACTTTCTTTGAGTGCCAGAATTACTCAACTTCATTTTACGGTTTTCACTTGCACTGAATAGACAGGAGATGTGGAAGAACAGCTATTGAAGTATTTTAAATTACGCAAAATAGGTAAGATATTTTTTGTTTTTGCTTTTGTTCAGGAAACCTGCAGTGGGGAGCATAGAGGTAATACTAGGATATGTTTTCCTAGGTGAAAAAAGCATGGAAGAAGACCTGGAGTTCATTTTAATCATCAGCATCCATGTTTTTCACATTTTCAACTTTACTCAAGGCATATTTATTTACTCAAGGCAACTCATTCATATAAATTATAAGATCTCCAGCACAATAAGCCAAAATAAGAATGTACATGTTTAAGAAGATGAACACCAAATTGACTTTTACTGGCTGCGATTGCATGCTTAACTTTAAACATCTCCTTAAAATTCTTTTCTGAGCAAAGCAAAGAAATTTTGCATCTCCCAGGACCAGGCATTCAGAGGCCAATTGCTGCAGAAAGATTTTCAAGAGAGAGAATTCTCATCCCCTCTGTAAAGCAAGCTCCTAATTCATTTATGTGCGATACATGAGAATAAGCACTGTAATCAGTATTTACAAATCCATGCTATGTGGCTGTGGCCACATTACTATATATAATAAATAGCTAAGACAAAGGAGGCTGCTACAGATCAAAAGTACTGAGGGTCATGGTTTAGAGGGAAATACTGGTGATAGATAGACAGTTGGACTGGATGATCTTAATGGTCTTTTTGAACCTTGGTGATTCTGTGAGTGATTCCATGAATAAGACTTGGTAAAGGCAGGACACTCAACTTTTCTGTCAAGAAACTTAAGGTTGCTGATCTCAGACTGAAAAGTGTTGGTTCTTTGCCCATCACAATTGTCACCAGCTGTTTATGATTGACAGTAAAATTTATTGGCTGTTTATTAAAATCAAACAAGTAAACGAATATACCTATATAACAGTCAGTAGTCAGGATACTGTGATTAGCGTATCTTCTGCAGCAAGGTCTTGCTGACCTTCAAATATCAACTGATTACCAGAATGAGGACAAGGAATACCAAAGCAGGGCTAAGGAGTATTGTTTCTGCTCAAGTGGATGGACAGCCATGGAGGAGGAGGAAGAAGAAGAAGATGACAAATAAAAGCCCATGAAGTTCCAGAGAGCTGAGTCTGGTAGCACAGCTCCAGGGTACAACAGCAATAGAGAGCAGAGATTGCTGGAATTCGCTTTAAGTAAACAATTTGGAAAACATCTGTGAATTTAACAGTTGGTTCAATCAAGCAGAACAACACATGCACAGCATGGTGTGTCACAGGAAGTAGTATTAATTTGTTTAAGTGAGGATCTATTCAAAATTTTACTCACTCTCCTTGGAAATGAGATATAAGACCTAGATCCTTTAAAAGAGGATTTATTTATTTATTTACATCTTCAGACTACTGAATAAAAATTAGGCAAAGAGCAAAACATAACATCAGTATTCCTCTTTCCAGGACCACTAAGTGATGATCTGGCTTTACAATTTTTTTAAGGATGTACACTGCTAAAAGAGATTGCCATTTGTATCTAACTTTCTGAGACAGATTCTTCTTCTAAATATACCATCCTCCAGAATGATGCACAGAAACACGTCCTGACTCAGTGAGGAGTAAACAAGACATTCAGAACAGGTGAACTGGAGCAGGTATTGGTCCTCTCAGAACAAGTTCCGAGTGCCATTTTATATCATCCCCATGAGACTGACAGATTTGGCACAGGATGTATCAAAGATATGCCATTCTGAAATGACAGGTGAAGTAATCCATGGCATCTCAAACACAGGTATGTTCTTAAGTACACTTTACCTGTACATACTTCATAAAAGTAACTATATGAGAAATATTTTCAAAGGAGACAGAGGTATTTCAAAGGAAGGTGTTTAGAAAAGCACAGTTTCTGGAGCATCACATCCTCTGTGTTACGTTTTTTAGAACACATCCTACCTTGATCCACTCTCTGTATCCAGGAGACGCTATCTCTGTGTCATCTGCTTGAGGTCAGAGTCTTCCTGTATTGCAGTAAAGGAAATGTTGCCACTGCTATCTTTCCAGCTGTTCAGATTCACTTCCCTAATAGAGACGTTCAAGGCTCAATCTATGTATCACATGCAGAATTACAGCTTTAAATAGCATACAAAGGTGACCTCTATTCATAACAACAAGAAAATCCAGTCCTCCAGCTTCTGCAGTGAGGCCTTGAAGGCCCGCGGATCTGTTCCACTAAGAGTATGTGTGTCTCATACCCATATCTAATGAGCAACAGGAGAAACTTCTGTCTAAATGCAGTGGTGTAAGACCAGGTTGGATGGGGTCCTGGGCAACCTGGTATAGTAACAGATCTGGAGGTTGGTGGTTGCGGGCTAAGGAAGGTCGTTGTATTGCTAATGAGTGGTAAAGCTCAACAATAACTTGAGCCAGACGTAAACGCCCACAAGGCGCCTAGCCCTCACATGTAACCAGTCTTGGTTGCGCGGGAAAACTGTTGTGTTGTGCGGGTATATAAGGCTCTAAGCACCTACAATAAACCCCTTTGTTCTGCACCAGCGAAGGAGACCACGCGTCTTTCGGCACAGCCGCAAGGGAACATGATGCCCTCTTGCAACAGGAGGCCCTGCCTGTGGTATGGAGTTTGGAACTTGATGATCCTTTCCAATCCAAGCCATTCTGTGATTCTGTGATTTGGGTGCTATTGTTTCTGGAACAAACAATGAAAAGCAGAATATAAAGAAAACTTTTATCTGGTTTTCAGGTTTTTTTTTTCTTTGTCACTGCGGTATACTTGAAATTTTCATGTACTTCTGGTGCACAGGCAGTTTTTTACAAAATTCAAAAGTGCAACAAGAGTCATTTTTAGCTCACCCACCTGTGACTTTGGAGACTGATAACTAAGGGTTTTGACTGTCACTGTCTTGACTATTTTGGCTTGAGAGCGACTCTCTTTGCTGTGGCTACCTTATCTAAAAGCAGTTTAGTCATGCTGCATCTTGTGTGTGTATTTATGCTGTAAACTCAGGAGCATGTAGAAAGGTTTGCTTGACTTCCCAGCATTTTCTATGTCATATTGTTGCAATGCAGGTTGAGGTGAGGAGGACAAAAGTGGGAAAGCAGAACGAGAACCAAATGGCCACTGTTCCTGTCTGTTCCTGCATTAGGGATTAGAACAAAAATAAATTGTTTCTCCTTTTGTAAATCTGTGTTCAAAACTGTATAAATTATAGAACAGTTATGCCCATTTTGACCAAGAGTTCCACCTTTGGTACTGGTGAGATTCATAAATTTGGAAATTCTCCAGATAAACATTTTCCAGTGAAAAAGAAATAGCCAGAAATTTCCTTCCATACTGATGGACAAGGCATGAACTGATAATGGTGCCTGTTGTGGTTTGAAGAGGTAATCACGTGACACCTCCCTTTCCTCGGGAGAAGTGTGAGGAGGCGGGAGGTGGAAGGAAGAGAAAGAAACCTGATTGAAATAGAAGAAACTAATTTATTAAAAGAAATGTGAGATAATACAGAATAATTAAGAATAATAACTCAAATGAACAAAAAATAAATTGGAAGGAGAGAGAGAGTCAGTCTGGGCCTTTATCAGCACACACTCCATGGCTGGCCTCCTGGAAAAGATGAGAGAACTTTCTCCTCATCTGGGATCTGAAGATCATGTCTCCCAGAGCTGGAACTCACGTGTAATAGCTGAGTGTTCTAGAAAGCGCAGCACACAGGAAGTGCACCCAGCACTGTGCTTAAGCATCAGACAGATCAGACAGTCTGTTGCATGTTGCCATAATATGGAATACTGACAAAACCAGGACAGTACCTTTACTTTGTAAATACCTTAAATTTATCTTGAAATATTTGAAAGCAGCCCCAGGACTGTTTTTTTTTTTTTTTTTTTTTTTTTTTCTCACTGCACTGGTTTATACTGGCACCTGTGGGAAGATTTGTCAATAGCCAAAGAACAGCAGTGCTGCAACCATTGCCTTCTTCCCTGGTGGTGATCTGGCACCGCACCAGCCCACACTGGAGGAATTCACAACTGGGGAGGCTTGCCCAATTTCTGGTCTTTTGGTGACAGCTGACACAGGGAGCTGAATCAGAAGAGACAAACAGATCCATTTGTAAATGGAAAAGTGTCATTTCCTGACTTGGCTGTTGAAGTATAAGGGATGCTTCTCTTTAGACAATCATTTTTTTCAGTTGTTTAGAACTGTGCCAAAGCATTAATATGTTGGGGTGAACTTTTCCTTGGAAAATGGTCTTACCTGGATTCATATTTTTTTTCCCCAGAAGATTTGCAAGACCAGCTTCGTTGTTTTTAGGTTTGAGAGAAACTTGTTTTACAACGTTTTTTCAAAAATAACCTGGATTTAGTTGAGAATACAGGTATAAATAGCTTGAAGAGTATGAAAGGAAGGGTGCTGGTATACAAATAGGATGAACTGACATAAAATGTGCAGGACCTACTGAAAGCCAGGGTTTCTGAAGATGATGAGACTAGAATGATGACTCTGGGATGATGAAGAAGTGGTAAGCAGATGTCTGGCATAGTGACAAACAGGAGAAAACAAAGACCAAGGAAGAGATTAGGCCTAGTAGATGGACAGAAATGTTTGAGCCCTAAAGAACTCCAGAATATCCCTCTCTGGAGATATTCAAAACCTGCTTGGACACTTTCCTGTGTAACCTGTTGCAGGGAACTTGCTTTCACAGAGGGTTGGACTAAGTGATCTCCAGAGGTCCCTTCCAACACTTACAGATCTGATTGTGACTCTGTGATTTCCCAAAATGTAGAAGTGAATTCAGAATTCTAGAGCCATACCAGCTTTCTGTTTATGGCAAATATTTATTGAACAATAACCAAAGCATGCCAAACACCTACTAGTGCAGAAGAGGACAAAAGAATAGCAGAATAACTTTCTGTGGTAATGGAGCATGGTCCACCATTGCACTAGAAGTTGATGAGAGAGATGAGTAGATAGAAGGATCTCTAGCTGATCAATGTTGATGTTAGTGTGATGTGATATGATGACATTTGCTTTTCTGTTATCTAATGAAAAAGTACACAGAAGCCTCATAAAAACTGCCCTCATGAAACTACTCACTCCTGCTGACATGTCCAAAATCAGTTATGCAATTTTAGTTAATCAAATAAGCTTCTGTTTTATGATACAGTCATTAACAGTGAAGTCTTCTGCTATGTTTTCATGGGGCTGTGTACCATGTAGTGTACTGTACTGGTAAGCTTTACTCTCAAAGAAGGGATGGGTTTAGAAGTCCAAAAGGTAAGGATGCCCTAGAGATGCCCTAAAGGCAGTTCTTCATACAGTATACAAGAAATCATAAAGCAGAAAAACTTGGCAGCACAAGTACTCCTTGATGGAGTCTAAAGAATCAGATAAATTTAGTGTGGTAGATAGCCCTACTCTAGGGAGGTTGAGGTTTAAGATACTAAGGATCCTATTTTCTGCAGAATGGCTCATTTACTGTACGTATATCTTGTAATGAATAAGAAAATGAAAAAAAAATTCAAAAATAAGGCAACTGATCCAAATATTTCTCTTTCTGTCTCTGTTGCCAAACTCAGGTTTTGTAAAGCTGGCTACTACTTGTGTGTTTCTCATTTTATGATGCTTAGTCTGACATTCTGGGGTTGATCTGAATAATATATAGTAAATAAGTGTTGAGACCATCCACTGAATGATAAGAATAAAAACTCTATTGTATCACTGCTTATTAAGTGAGTATCCGTCCATTCTGTGAAATGAATGAGACAGCAGTACTAGGGAAAAATATGATGGCATCCTATTATTAAAGACTTTATCTTAATGTATGCAAGGAAGCCAAATTAGCATAGCGTACTTTGCCTTAATAATTTTTTCTCTTATTGAAGGTTTTGACCTTTCAGCTAGAACATTCTCTTGCTATTGTTGTCTATGCATGTTAAACAAAACTAATGGTCCTGGACTATATAATCTGAGATACACTGCTGAAGGTGATTATAAATTGTCTAGGTAGGTTCACTGTTTTATATTCCATATTCTATATAAGATGTTTTTCTCCCTAAAATAAATAAGGAAAATTATTTCTGATTCTTGTGAATAGGTGCATAAGGATATGATTAATTTTTTTTTTTTGAAAGGGAAGTACTTATGATATCATAGTTTGAAAGTGAACAAAGTTTAGTAAGAAAATTTCTGCTTTTTCCTTTTCTAAAAAAGATAAAAAGTCAAGCATAAATTCTACAACTGTATATTAATCCCTTACTCACTCTGACAGGCAAGAGAACACAGATATAGTAATCGACCAGTCGGGCATCTGGTACACACTGGGAGTCATGAAATAGATCTCAGCAGGCTGAACACTGTGCACCCACGCATTGTACAATGCTGTGATTACAGTAGGTAGGTGGTTCAGGAAACAGTGAATTTCAGATATGCAGGAGTCCAGTATAATGTGTGGTAGGATTTGCAGGATTTCGTTTGGACATATCCTATAATTGTATGCCTGGTATAATGTCTGATTGGCTTGCATTTTGGTCCACTGAGAATCCAGATCCCTTAGAAAAATGGTATACTTTCTGCAAAAAACCTGGATCGTTATAATAGGTTCTAGATTTAAGGGAATGCATTTCAGAAGAAATAAATTAATCACAGCTGATTACATCATGCTCTCTCCATTTTTGTGACAGAAACCAAAGCAATTTATGAGTCACATTCTTATTGCATGAAATGTAAAACATCTACAGAACAAAAGTGACTTATAAAAGAACAGTCTATAACCTTACTTTATCTTTAATAGAAAGCAAAAAATTATCCCATATAGACAACATCATACTTGTGTAAGTAGTATTTTGTCTGAACATTACTGGTAAAGCTCATCAGGATTGTTAACTGTGTCATCCAACAGACTGCTTTTCCCCACATTTGGTCATAACATGCTGCTTTCAGGCATTTTATAGGTTCACCTGTGTTATATGGTAATTACACCTTATATTTGTGCAGTATATTTAAATAAAAAAATCTGTGTTACTTACGATGTTTCATTGTGAATTGCAATAATTATTCTTCAAGACAAGAGGTCTAAAGCCTTTTCAGAGAATCACAGAATTATAGGGGTTGTAAGGGACCTTTAGAGATGATCGAGTCCAGCCCCCCTGGATAGCAGGCACCCTACAGCAGGCTGCACAGGTAGGCATCCAGGCGGGTATTGAATATCACCAGATAAGGAGAATCTACTGCCTCCCTGGGCAGCCTGTTCCAGTGCTCCATCTTCCTTACTGTGAAGAAGTTCCTTTGCAAATGCATGTCGAACTGCCTACACTCCAATTTATGGCCATTTCCCCTTGTCTCTTTTGTAGAAGATCCAGACATGGAATATAAGTATGTACATGTTCAAGGCATCCACCAGAGTCTTTATGCTACCTTAGACATCATTTCAGAATTTATGTTAGTTCTCAGTGGGTTGACCAAATAGCAATTGTTCTTTCTTTTTCTTCAACAGGTTGTTCAGGTAGGTTTTGTTTAGGACAAGGGATTTCCAATCAGCCAATTTTCATGACATCACAAAGAGAACTGACAAAGGCTTAGTCCAGTGATTTAAAATCCAAAATTTAAAAGAACTGGGTCAGGTGCACATCCGAAATACTGTTCGTAGGAAAAAAGAAGTGCTTTGTGTACTCCCAAATTTGGCTTACTAATTATTAGTTGTTCATATCTTCACAACAAGCTACTCTTTTCTCTCTAAGCATTAACCAAATAATGCTGTTAACTTTTAAAATATCACTGGATTGTAGATTTAGCATCATGCTGTGATTAGTATATCATTTCACACCTTCCCAAGAGCTATTGTCTTGGACTGTCAGAAGATGTCATCGGAACTGTTTACAAATCATAATTGATAGGTTATTGTTGTATTTTTGAAAAGGTTGACAACCTCCAAAATTAAATATTCATGAAAGTTTAACATAAATGTACCATTTTACCTGTCTTCTGCGAGCTGGCAGAGTCCAGATTCTCCTATATTTTACTAGTAGGAGTAGGAAGAGGTGCTATTTTGAGGGCTATTTCTTCTGTGGGTTCAACATAGCACACCTATGGTAAGTTGGGGTATATTTGTTGGAATTTTTTTATGAATTAAAAATACTTATGCTTTCCTGTGATGAAATACACAGAAACAAGCATGGCAAGACATAAAGGTCTGACCAGAGGCTGCAAAGAAAAGAATTATCTCCCGGTCAAAAAAAGGACCATAGCTATCTCTCCTATAAATAGGGGTGTGCAGCACAAGAATGCTGAGTCAGCTCCAAAGAAATAATTTTTTCATCATCTTGGCTCAGAAAAATGGAACTGTGCTATGGGTAACTGTGATAGAGTTCAGTAATAAAGAATTATTCCAAAAAATCTTTAAAAATTGAGGGTGAGAAGGTGTTTATTCCTGTTTCCCTTCAGACCCAGACTGGAGTGTGCCTTCCTAATTTCTTTGACTTCAACTTTGGTTGAAACAAATTTTTAAGAATGACTCCCATCACTGGCTCTTCTGGGTATTTGAAAATCTGGCCACTTAGTGTAGGTATCTGAATAGGTTCCAAGCTCAGTCAAACATCTGACCCTATATTTCTCTCCTTTTGTTCTGTACATTTTATTTGACTTTTAAGCTTCTTTACCTTTGTTTCTATATCCTTCAAAACAACATGCAATAAGCACCAACAAACACATAGGCATGCACAATTCTTTTTTTTATCCCAACTGTTAATGAGAGGAACTAATACCAAATTTAAATTAAAATATTCTAAATCTCAAAAGTAAGGTGTGAATAAACACCTCAAGGCTAAGGGAGAAAGAAATTCTTTAAAACTAAGGTATCTTAATTGACTCCATTGGACCTAGGCTAATTTACATCAACAGAGGATTTGACTTGAAATGATTACATGCCTTATCTGAAATCGTTGAGCGCTGGAAACACTGGAGTGGAAATCTTATAAGCAGCAGCATCATTATGAGATTTCTAGTATCTCTCTCTTCAAGTTGTGCTGCCTTAAAGGAAAAGATGCATGCCAGGATTGGGTAGTAACTCTGACAGATTCCCTCGTTCATAGCGCTGAGAGCTGCAGCTGGACTGGGGCAGTGAGAATCCTGGTGATCTTCTGCCCCAGTGAATTCCCCACCACATGTAGCCAAAAGCCAACCTCTCCCAGAGTACTAAATCCACTGAAGCAGAACCTCTGCAACAATTTATAGCAGGTTCCTAGGTGCTTAGCAGCCATAGTGCTTTTCTTGTTTATGGCCCATAGTTTCCTCAGCCATACTCTGTAATTTCCTTACTGAGGTCTTACTCTCAGGTCTGCATATATTTACATGTTTTACTCTGTAAGCTTTTAAGCAGCAAATTATACAAAATAGAGGTGAGACCTCTGGTAGTTGAGTCTTCCTTTTATTGTTTCCATTGTATTTGTGTCTGGAAAATAAATAAGAATCTGAATTGACATAAAATAAATGACAGTTCAGGTTCTATAGGTTCATGTTTATGACATGATTGGCGCACAGCCACTGCAGCTATTTCATAGTCTACAAGATGTCCTTGATTTGTTCTTCCACCAGTATGATAACAAGCACATATAATCTTTGCATACTCTGCTAACAGGCTTCTAGTCTCTGTCTGATTTTATATTCAGCTTTTACACTGCTCTTTGCAGAACTCTCTAAGCTCTCTTAAATAATCAGTATATTGTCATCTGTATTGTTCTCATCTTCCAGCCTAAGTTAGATGAACATAAAGAGAAAAGTAAGTAAAGAAAATATGATAAATCAAGATGATTTTGAAATCACAGAATTAAAGGCCCTCTTTGGTAAAAAGGATGTAACTTTTCTTCCAAAAGTATACTAACAATGGTAGCCCAGAGGTACCTCAAATATTTTCTGATATGTAAAAACATGTTCTACTGCTTTTGAAAGTAATTATACAAAAAAGCCATATAATACCAGTAGCAGTAGTGAAACATTGGATGCATCCATGTCAGCACAGTCAGATCTTTCAGCTGCTTTTCAGACATCAGTCAGGAGATTTTTCTCTTTATAAAGATCTCACAAAATTAGTCTTGGTGTTTGTGGCACAGCTCCATTCTTTCCTTGCTGAGTACTGGAGCCTAATGAAGATATTGTTTTGATTATTCTTTCCCTGAGGGCCATGACGTAGACTTCCAGGGGCTCTCATTTTGTTTAACCTCTTCCTAGGAAGCAAAGACAGTTGAAATTTCAGCCTGGCAAAATCTACTTGCACACCCAGTAGCCCTAGAAAGGTCAGATGCAACGCTCTCCTTGCTAGGGCTACTGAGTATGCAAGCAGATTTTGTAAAGGGAGGAGATATGAATACAATCTGGCTAGAGTGCAGTAGAGAAAGAAGCAAAATCAACAAATTGGGAAAGTAATAGGAATTTTGTAATGAGGACTATCGTCTGCCTTTCAGTTCTTGTGGAAGCAGAGTTGTTGGATTGCAAGTCGCTGTTCTTTAGTCAAATAACATCCTAGTCCATGGATTCTTTATTTCTTTACCTTTACTTTGCCTAAGTACATCCATTTCTTCCTGCCATGGATATGGTTACTCCATGTTTTTCTTTTTTTTTTTTTTTTTTTTTTTTTCTGGTTTCTGCAGTATGTCATGTAGCAAGCCTCTCTTTATCTTAATTTGAAATAGCAGCCTGCAAAATACTGGAATCTCTCTGCGAGTAACCCTTTTCCTAATTTTCTCTGACTTCAGAAGCTTCCTAGTTTCTAGCTAGAAAAATGATCTGTGGGATGATATATTCAAAGATGGAATGAAGTGTCAAAATCCCACTAGAATTCACCATGCTTTAACTTTTTTTGCCAAATTCCTTTCAATTCCTCTGAAAACCTCAACCAGAAGAACTTAAATAGGGACCAAGCTGTGTGGCTTAGTGTTCAGGATGGATAGTGACCATTTCTTCTTCTACAGTTTCTGGGCAAAATGAATATGAGGCTTGTGGCATTATCATCTGTTACTGACAATCTACTTTCATTTTCTGAAAATTTCTAAGTACTTAGAATTCTATCTCTGTGCAGTAATTAAGAAAGGTAAAGGTTATTTTGCTCTTTTGATCAAAAACTGAATTTATTTTTTGTTGATGTAAAAGCAGGAAATGTAATAGCAAATCAGTTTTCACTCTTTCCATCTGCATTCAAAATTAATATTTAGTACATATTTTCTACTTCATTTTCAGGTAATCAGAATATACAAAGCTAGTAAGATTGTATCACCATCACTTCTCTCAAAGATTTTTTTGTAATTATATTATAAATGAATCTATATTAATCTTCAAAAGCTACTAACCTTAGGTGAATGGCACTAGAAACTTGACCGTTCGCACAGTAGTAGCAATATGGTTGGCTTGGGAGTACACATCCAGAATAAGCTGAAAGTTTAAGGCAGTTCAGGTAGCGGATTAATTTTAAGCATTCATAGTGCAAGGAAGCCAGTGGAGTAGATAAGACAATAAAAAAAGGCAACTGACGTGCGGTCCCTTTGGGTGTTGTCCAGAAAGTATGTAGATATGCATTAAGCAAAATGTAGAATTGTTGTTTGGTGTCCAAGTGCAAAAATGTATGGGATTGTCGGAGATAGAAAAGTATTTGAGTAAATACATCTCCAAATTATGCACTATAACGCTCGGGTACTGTACATATAGATATATACCAAAGCATACAGAGGAAGAGATCAGCCTCCAGAAACACCATATTCATCTTTAGGGCTAAACTTTAATTTCCTGAAGCTGAATAGACTTTTTAGAGGGAGCTATAGCTTTACAGAACATTAAAAATTAGGGAGTTTAGCTTTGTAAAAGTCAGGAAAATTTTGACTTTGAAGCAGACATAGTCAGGAAATTCAAGTCAAGTAATGATTCAGACTTCCAAAGTGGTGGTGGTGAAAGGAGATGCAAAAAATTGCTGGAAATGTTTCCAGTAAAAAGAAAGTAG